>JASCZW010006543.1:0-91423 GCA_034211315.2 Aedes japonicus
TTTTTTCCAACAATCTCCTCCTCCCCAGAGTACACGAATTGCCCAATTATGTTTTTAATTGTGGAAAATGAGAGGAATGAACTACAGAAATTAAATCAACAATCAGGTTATTCAGTTATTCATTTTAATTTTATCACAAAGAACAGGAAACAAAAAGACAACCAATTATTGAAATGCTAAAGATGCTCAAACATACGTTTTGAACCAGTTACGGAAAGTCCATCAGCGGAAGTTCTGGTGAATTGTTTCTCGGATGTCAACCAATGATTTCGATCAATGATTCTATACTTCAACCTCCAGCCCGTTCACGTCGACCTCGCAAAGAATTTCTTCCTGGCGTTGCTGCCGAACCTTGAGTAGCCTTATTTTGTTAGAAACAATATATATGCCTTGTGGATGGTTTTGCAGTGACGTTCTGCAATTACATTTGTGGAAAATACAGTCCACAACCAGAGCGGCTCTTAAGGTGCCCTGTTTCAAATTTCTCAAACCAGCTCCGTTGAATTGCTCACAGCAGCGCTGCCTTCAGTCAATTCCGTCATACAGTAAATCTGACAGTTTGAGAACCCATTTTTCCTTTAACAATAAAAACAAATTGTGGCGCCATCTGTTAGGTTATTGCTATTTTACATCTTGAGGGAAGCTATGTCTTTGATCAGTGTAGTAGAGACGAAGTCGAACATCTGTCATCGGCCTCGTTAATAAAGAAAGAAGAAGGAGAAGGTTAACCTTAATGTAAGGCCGATTTTTCATTCAATTTTCCCCAATATCCATCAGAATTCGATCTCAGCGTTAAGCGCCATCTGTGCAGTTAAAAATTTTAGATTTGTCATTGTGCTTGTCACCGACTAGTATCGATAATACAAACACAAGATCTTATTTAGATTTTACCTAAGAATCATACCCCAGGATATCTAATCTAAACTAATTCCATCGTACATCACACCGGACATCCACCGTGAACTGCATTACACTCTCGCTGCCGGGACACCAACACAAGCCTGATGTTCAAACGCATCTACATGATAGTTTCCTGCCCGATGATGATCTTCACACGGACTGACGATCGACGACGAGGACGTCGATCACCGAAGGCAAAGGGAGATGACGGAGAAAAATTAGTGTGCGCACCTGAAAATCCATTAGCTTCAATAAAGCATCTAAGCTGATCCCAGAGCAAACATCGATCTTGCTTCCCATCAAACAGCTGCGCACCAATGAGTGTTTCATGGTTATCGCAGCGACGACCTCGCTTCTGGCTGCTGCTGCCTACGGTCTCGCCTGCTGCATGCGCCCACTACCTTCTCCTGCTGGTCGCCGGTCGTCCAATCACTTTTTCCAAAACAAGCAAAATAACAGCAAACCTGCGAGAAGCGGCGCAGAAAACAAGAAGACGACGGAGACCTTTCGGCTGAAACAACACACGACACAGGCGAGGAATAAATTGCATAAACCACATACAGTCATGTATGCTTCCTTCAGCCCTGCGCAGGCTCCCTCTCGAACCCTGCTGGCCGATCAGGAAAACTGCATACAACTCCGGAGTAAGGTCTCGCGTACAGCACCGTTCTCCCACCGACGACGATCGACGACGACGACGACATACCGGTCGGTGTGTACTGGCATTCACCACCCACAACCCGCACCGCCAACACCGGGTCGAAACTGCGCTGCGTCGCTGCCTGCCCGGAGAGAACCCGATGGACATCCCTCATCGATGTGCTTTATGTGTGCAGCTCCAAGTTGAAACTCTCGAGGAAACGATTCGCACTATCAACCTTCCACAGAACTCACCATCCGTCGTCGAAGTCCATGTGCCTCGGTGCGTAACAGTAAGCTGATCTCTTTCTCCAACCGTCGGCGTCGTTAGAAGAACACACGCAGTAAGTGAGCGACCAAAAGTGCGAATGCGAAACGCTTACCGCGCGCTTAGTGAGGAGTGAGTGAGTGAACGAATGAGAGCTCTTTGGGAAAACCTCCAAAAGAGAGTGCGGCGAGCCAGCAGCGAGGAAAACACGATCGAAAAGAAGACGACCGCATCGAGCTCTCTGTCCTATTGACTAAGGGGTTTTCCATAGATGGAGATTGATATGGATTTCGATTCCGGCAAGGACCAGCTGAGACGTACTTGAGGCTTAGGCCCGCGCCCGTAAAATCGGGGCTGCAGAGGATGAGAGGATGATGCAAAGCCTTCCGTCGTCGTTGTGAGTCGACGGAACCGAGATGCGTATTTTGTTCATGTAAATGCGACCGGGCGGAGGTTTTGAACTCATAACCACCCAAAAACCTCTTGAACGCAACGTTGGGGCTGCGGTGGCCACCAGCGGTCCCCGGGATCGATTTTTGATGGTGTTTCGGTGGGCGCTGGTGCTTGTTGCGGAAGAGGAGGCGGCGAGAGGGGGACATATTTAAAGCGTTCACATAGAGGCGCAGGTGTCGTGTCGTGTATGTTGATGATGATGATGATGAAGGACAATGCGCATTGGTTGTGATCGTGAAGAAACAACGCGAGCAATGGGATGAAAAATGTTAGAATAAAATCTTCGAGCGTTTAACTAATTTTTGACTTTATCCCACAGAAAGTCCTGTCAAATGTCGTGAAAACAGGTTTTTTCTAATGTTAAATTCACACGAAATGCATAGTACAGATAAAACCGCTCCAGTTCAGCAGCAAATGTCTATGCTGACGTTGAGAAACAAAGTACTTCCTGTCGCATCATTTTCCAGCCCGCGTTCCACTAGAAAAAGACTAGGAAAACAGGTTAGTTCCCGTGCTCCCTCGCCTACGGCAGCATTATCCCTACATACGAGATGGCAACATAAACCCTCGCTATTCCTCCCGTCTGACGCTCTTAATTCTCCACGTCGTAAAATTACATCCGGCTAAACAACACGATTTAAAACTCCAACCCACAAATTTATGCACCACCAGCACCTTTATCGCCGTCCAGCTTCTTCAGGGCACATTATCAGCAACATATTCCTACCTCATGCACTCCACACCTGCTCATTCCCACCGCTTCGTCTTCGATTGAGGGTTAGGTCCGTCGGGCAACCCACAACAAAAGCAAATGCAGCATGCAGCCGTGGCTGAAAGCAAGGGGTAGAAAAGAAAGTTTATCGCGATTTTTATTGCTTTACGCTGATATATTTATATCTCCGGCAAGCTCTCTCGGAGCCAACCACCGACACTACGCTACAGTAGATCCTAGTGCGGGGTTTTAAACTTAAGTCGACCCATTGCTTTCGGCAGATGCACCTTCTAAGATCTCTTAGTTCTTGTCTTAGATATTCTTTTTCGGAGAACAAATCAAATTCAATCAAAATCAGGAGTCGCTCTGAAGAGGAATGATTAAGTGAGCGTTAAAATTTATTGGTGGGTTTTCGATAAATTATTTTTTTCAGTGTATGTCACTTCTTCTTCCTTTTCTCGCCTTCTTGTGGTTAGTTTTTTTTGCATTCAAACACATGTAACCTACGTGCAATGAAAATTTAGTACGCTCAATACGACGATGCTCCGCTGATTGTACGTTATTATCCTTTCCTTTTTGATGTGATTAATTGAATGCGTTTTAGTATTATTTATAGAGATTTTTTTATCTTCACTCTATGGCGCGAATGCGCCTGCTCTCCGATCGTTTTCTTGCACCTTTGTCTTTTCTTGCAATAAATAATAGTGTGTGCCTTGGCGGGGGTTGTGAATTAAAGTAGGTATATGCCGGTGCACGAGTAGCGGTCCAGCCTTTATCACTTGACAGCGGGATGCTCTGACAGTGGTTCTTCCGGTGCACACCTGGATTTTTTATCCGTTAATTTCCGCCGTAACATGAGTTGGAGCACGGCTGTTACTTTCGATCCGTTGTTATTTGAACTCCTCTTGACTGATTGGATGTTTTACAGTTTGGAGATTTGAATACATTATTTCTCGCTTTCTTACGGACAGCTTAAACAGTAGTTCTGAACTGAGTGCTGGAGAACTCGCGCGGATTGTTTTTGGCAGTTGATATATTTTGTTACGTGTTAAGTGATTTTACAGTTGGAAGAGGGGGCGAGAAATTTTTAGCAACCAGATTCAAACTAGGCCGAGAAGTGAACTCCTGCTGTCCTCAACAAAGCCTTTGCAGTTCAACTGGTCATTGAATCATGAGTGACCCCATGAATTTAATCAGAATTCATATTCGCATACGTCAGTTGGCTTTCTTAAACTCAATTAACTTTTACTAGGGATCTCTGGCAAACTGATCTGATGAGACTTCAGAATCTTATTTGACATGTTCTCTATGCAACCCACCCGCCAAAATGTCACCCATTTTAACCTTAGTTAAACCAAGAGTAAACGGCTCCAAGTCCTACTAATACTACAGGGTGTCTCACAATAGGTGTCACTAAAACAAAATGGGTTTACAGCAAAACAAATCAACCAAATCATAGCAATTATTTTTCATTTGAAAGATACATGTTATAGAAATAAACCAAATTAATTCGGTCCGAATCTCTCGCCTTTTTCCTTGAAAACTTTGCGCAAACGCTTTGTAAACCCAGAGCTGCCACACACGATTTCCAGAGGAATTTGGTCCCAAATATCAACCAAAAGTTTCTTGAATCGATCTAAAGTAAGCCCTTTCGTAGAGCCTATATGTTGAAGCATATAACCCTAGACAAAGTAGTCAAGTGGGTGAAGGTGCAGGCCATTCTCCGCTTGTGATGAAATCGGTTAAAGTTTCCGCGCACCACGCTTGTGTTTTCTTTGCCTTGTGAGCTGGAGCTGAGTCCTGTTGGAAACAATAAGGTGTATTTCCATACATTGTAGATGCATTAGGAAGCAGATGGTTCTTCAAAACCTGCTCGATGTAATATTCAGTGTTGATTTTTTCGTTAGCTTCTATGAAAAGAAGAGGAAGTTTTCCTTTTCGTGAAACGGCGCCCCATACCATGATTTTCGATACATTCTAATAGCGTTCTACAGCTAGTTTATCTCTTGGAATATTGGCAAGACTTTTGCCATACACTCGATCATTTTGTTGATTATGACTTTCCTGAAGGAGGAAGAGCTGTTCATCCGAAAATAAAAGTGGCAATCACCGTGCCGAACCAAAATATGTCTTCTTCTTTGGACCCTGGCTTGCTTTTGACACTCCGTCAACCCGTGAACCCGTCGTTTTTGTACGAATTGCATTCCAGATCATGTCTGGAGAAGCCTGTCCATTGAAGCCGGGGACATTTAAAATTGTTTGCTCAATTTACGGCCAGATACGGCCGGATTACGGCTTATTCGCTCCCTCTCACACATTTGATTTTTTCTTCGTTCTGGCAGTTCGTCTGCTTTGTGTAGAATATGTACATTTCCAGTTTCCTTTGCACCGTTTCAAGGTACGAAAACAAAACGCTCACTCACTCCGAACTGCTTAAGGCTATTGAATATCTGACACGGTGTAAGCTTTTACAAATGTAATTTTAAAACTTGCTCCCGAATGGCTTTCATGGTAGCTGGTAAATATAAACAAACGGAATGGTTTATTTATCTTCAGCGATAAGCTGTCAAAACAATACACTCAAAACGAGTATAATCAATTCCGCTGCTAAAATTACCCAGCTGAATTAAACCAAGACTAAAAAAGTGACACCTATTGTGAGACTCACTGTAGTAGTAAGTCTTTAAATTATACAAAAAAACAATGAATTATCGGCTCCGGTAAAGTTAACGCAATTGAGCCTCCCAAATCTGCAGTTTTCACCTTGAACGACTTCATACCTTGCCGGTGCTTTGAAGTATGCACGAAAATTGAAGACATTTTTATTTTTCTAGCCACAGTACGTACCGAGAGATCTGGCTTCTTCTGCAATATTTGCTTTGCCTTCGCGTCCGTCTGGTGGTTCCTGAAATCCGTTTTGCTCCGCTCCCAACCTTTCTGGCTGTTGTTAAAGTTTTGCAAGTTTTCTTACTGGCAGATCCGCATTTTCATTGCGACCGCACACAATTGCTTTTCACACTTGCTCTTCTTTCCACGCCGAATCTAAAAGCTGTTCGATCTAAAAGCTTGTGGTGTCACCAAAACTTGATTTTACACAATGAACAGACATAAGTTCATCAGTCTGCGAAATATTTCACGCGTTGATGAAGTTGTTCCAGAGGTATACGTATTTAGGGGTGTCCAGGTTTTGTCGCGAACGAGATTTAACAGTGGTTGCTATTTCGTGATTGATCAGAATCAGTGCAATTTCACAATGAATCAACTAATTTTTTTTTAAAGACGGCCTAAGTTATTAAGGAGAACTGTCTTGATAAAGGTCTCTACTTCCGATATTATTGATGAGTAATTTCACTAATGGATTATTCTGCTGTTTCATCATAGTAGCTCAACCGTTTTCAGTTAGAAGTGCTGTTTCGTAGTTAGTTTTCGAAAGAAACACAGCTACGCTGGTTAGAACTTGTCACACGGTGAATTAATAGTTGTGATAGTTGTCTTCCTCAGTGAGTTATTCAAAAACTTCACGAAAAAACAAACTAAAACTGTTCTCCAAAAGCTGCAGGAGAACTCAGCAGAACCGCCTGCTGGAAATAAAATCAAAATTTATCACCGAAGAATTAGGATTCGTAGCGGCGTGAAGTGCAAGGGCAGAAGGTCGTCATAATTCTAGAAAAGTATTTGAAAAAATGCAAAAAATCCAGAATCAGATCTTGCAGACTCATTTACATCTGACATCGGTCTTAGTACCGCTGTATTGATGCCTCCCGAAAAGCTTTATATGTCGAAATGATTTCAGCAAAACCCAATACATGAAGAATTACCCCTATGGAGCAGGGTATTATTCTATAGCGGTCGCCCAACACTATTGTTGAAGCAAAAAACCATTGGCAATGTTTGACATCACAAACAGGTATTCGCATAAAACCCTCTAAGGCAAGTGTTGTCCTTCAGGATCTAATTGATCATACTGCGAAGCGACTTAATGAGAACTTTAAGTACATCATTATTGTTGGTTGGTCCTTATGTTCGTTGAAATATAAAACTCATTTTACTTATGATGGTTTGGCACCCCCTTCTCCACCACGGAAAAGCTCTCAAACAAATTAAACACAAATTTCTACATAACTCGAGAACTAACAAAGGAAATGAAACAAAATTTAGGCATGCGGAGGTTTTTGAAGGTTTTTGAAGAAATGTTTCTATGGTGGTTTGAGATCCATCCGTGCTCAAACATAGGAGGGGGGAGGGGGGCTCCCATACAAATGCAACACAAATTTCTGCATAACTCGAGAACAAATCAAGTAAATGGATCGCAGTATGCTTTGCGCACGGACGGTGTGTTTTTCGCAAGCTGTCACGGTTTTTTGTTCTACAGCGATTGTAAATTTTGAAATCCGAGTTTCGTGTTTTCTTGTGGACTTCAATTTAGCGGGCCGTCAGAAGGTGGATAATGTCTTGTGTCGAGTAAAAACTGCTTGATTTTGAAGCGTAAGAAAATTGTGCAAAGTGAATTTTGTGTACCACGAAATGAGCACTGCTAAGTGAGAGTCTTGAAAGAGTCGGACTGAACTGGAAAGGATGTTCTCGCAAAAATCCTTATCGCGGAAACCCTTTGATAGACACAATGTGATCCAAGGGCGCTAGGTCGTGCGTTGTGTCTTCCTCCGACAGCACCGATCAGGCATTCCCCTGGAAATGGCAAAAACATCAGAGTGGTTTGTGCTCGTCGCGTGTGATACCGTTCCCAGTTTGAAAACCAAGCTGAATCGCACCTGTTTCTAAGCGGTACAAGCGGTTGAGCGCGAAAGCAGTGTTCGTTCTGTTGTTTGAGGAAGGTTTCAAGCGTCAGTACAGGGATCGGTTCCGGCATTCTAAGCCGTTGATCTTTGCGCTGCCTAGGATTTTTTAAAACGAACAAATCTGCTAGTGAACATCGTGACGTTACCCTTTTTGTGTTTCCTTATGCGCTGTACATTGAGCTCGAAATGGCCAACTTCATCACTGCCGTGTATGCTGGATCTGGCGTCCCCTGTGGTGCCATGTTTTTGTATAGGGACCCAAGTAGCACACCACGATCATAATTTGTTGCAGCAACTTGATTATGACTAACAAAAGCATATTTATGTTTTCTCAACTTAATTGCAACATGTGTGCTACTAGAGGATGCAATTAGGAGCGCAAATCTTCTGACAAATTATCTTTCACCGCCCGTACTTATATTCTTAAACATTCTTCTCTTTTCAGAGAGCGAGTAATGGCGCTATAACCATGAGTTATATGGGGCTAGCACCATAGTTAATGCTTAAGTCCCAACCATTTGTTGAGAAATGGAGCATCACTTAACCTTTTTAGAATAGATGCTCCCAACGATCATTTTTAAAGGAATTTTTGTTGTGTACACCAAACAGGACGAATGTTAACTATTCTCTCCGACTATTCGTTTCATTTTCCTTTGATATCTACTGAAGGCTACGTGGGTTCCCGTGTCTTCCTAAGGCGATACAAAATCCTTCCTATCTTCAACGGTTTGCATGGACGTGGCCAGGTGAGCGATTGAGGAGCGTATTTGTGGAGATTATTGCGTGAAGAAACGTATCGGTAACTGTATACGTTTATGGTGACATGCAATGTCTTCAATGAATTATTCCTCATCGTAGCTCCATCCACGAGGCGTGCAAACGTCAATGCTAATGCTAATGCTAATGTTAACTCGAGAACTAATCAAGTAAATGGAACCACATTTGGTAGATTGGCGTTTTTGAAGGCAAGAAATGTTTCTAAGGTGACTCGAGACCCGTCTCCTTTCTGAAAGGAGGGCTCTCATACAAATGAAATACAAATTTCTAAATAACTCAAGAACTTATCACGTTACTGGAACCAAATTTGACATGTGGATGTTTATGAAGGCAAGAAATGTTTCTATTGTGGTTGTGACTTGAAACACCTTCTTTCTGAAAAGAGGCTCATACAAATGAAATACAAATTTCAACCAAACATGAGAATTATCCAGGTTACTAAAACAACAAACGTGATTTCTCCGGTATATTCGTGGAAAACAACCATAAGGTTGATCTCAACGCTGAATTTCAGTTTGGTTGCAAACTGCTAGCCAGTTTTAAAATTTTGAATTGTTAAAAATAAAACTACAATACTTTAATAGCAATGCCATGTTTGAATGATATTGTTCACTCATAATTTCGCGTTTAGGTAATCACATACAAAACAAAACAAAAACGCAAATTTGATAGTCATTGGTCATAACAGCTGCCATAAATTTAAAGTAAACCAATTTAAAACAATGTTGCATCCGTGTTTCAAGTGGCGGTCAAAATAGAACAGAGCAGTCGAGCAGTTAATCTGTTGCAAAAATTTGCTTGAAACGTAGAACTGCTACACAGCATTGGGAATGGCTTGTTTCAGTTCTAGATGTAAACTCTAACAGCCCATACAAAGTAGAACAGCGTTGAGATCGGCCTTGCATATAACTTTCATAAAAAATAAACTTGACAGATCTCACCGGAAGAAATGTTGAAAAAATAAGGTTCCCGGATAAGAAGATCTGAGGCCTACTGTTTCTTCGTGAAACTCGCAAACATCATTTCTGATATGTGCACATCCCTCTTCTGGTTTAATTATTCGCTGTGTAGCTTTTGTTAAATACTCAAAATACATGTGATTGGGATTTTTCTTCTGCATTTTCCACTTTCACGTTTTTTAAAAACACTTTTATTTAAAACACTTTTTTGAGCGTATTAGTAGAACGACTGTGATTGGGAAACTAGGAGAATTTAAAATTAACGCTTCATTTAAAAAAAGAAAAAATAAAACATTGAAACACGTTTTTCCAATTATCGCTAGTAAACGCGAGCAAATTTCTTCAAATTCTACTATAAGCTTGTCTTTTGACAGATAGGCCTATTCCGTCTGCTACTTACAGACTTCTTCAGTGTCGAGTGCTCTGCATTTTGATCTTTTATCACATAATGTTTTCTCAAATTTCCAATATATCCCTGAGTCTTCTGTGAATCTCTATTGTAATGTTGACCAAGAGCGGATTGCGAAAAATTGAATAAGCAACCGTAAATTTGTCATGTCGTTTGAAACTTCCGCTCCGATCCCCAATCCCAAAGGACAAATGCACTCCGGAAAAGTTATGCTGCTCCCCCACAGTAGACTTCTCGCCGTATCAGAATTCAGAACCTCGATGGCCCTGCATCCTTGTCCCTCGCGTTGTTGCCCTTCCCGTTTGGCAATCATATTTCAACGGCAACTTACAGCTAGAACACATGACTTCTGGGGCTCCCAGCTGCTGCCACTCACTCACTCACTCACTCACTCACTCACTCACTCACTCGCTCGCTGGCTCGCTGGCTGGAGCATTCGCTCCCCGGTGCTTCTTCACAATTAGATTCATTATTATAAATCATACTTATATCGTGTTATTTATCACAACGTTTATACTGCTTTATTTGGTTCCTTTCTCCGCCGTTCTCCGCCGGTCATATTCGCACAATGCTCAGCCAGCACAGGTGAGAAATACCACACCTCGGCGGTACCTGCATGCAACCCCGGAGCATCAGAGACACCCGTGGAAGAGTCCCTTTTACATGGCATAAAATATACATCATAAAAATAAACGAAGACCGACGACGACGAGGACCAGAACCTGCAAACAGTGCCATGCAGCATCAACATCAGCAACAGCAACAGCAGCAGCAGCCAAAGGAAAGAGAGATATCAGCAACTCATTTGCGCTAATGTGTGAGCTGTCACAAAAATAGCCTCCGGAAATTTTTTACGCGCCACCAATAACGATGTCTTTTTCTCCGGGCGAAGGCGAAGGTGCGAATCTGGAAACCGGTTGGCCCCCAGAAGAACCACATGTGCGGAGGTGTGAGAAAAATGGCACATAAATTGTTGTTGTCTGCATGGCTTCCCATTTTCTCATGTGGATGGTACTGCAACCGAATGCATATAGCATAGTGGTTAGGCCCAAAAATTGAGCTGTTCTGAAAGAAAACCGGTTCAAAGTCCAGGCAGGACCGGGAGACACCTCATTAAGTGTCTTCTGTTTTGGATTCGAATGCGTCGCCTTTTTGCGCTGCTGACTGTGTGTGTGTGTGTGTGGAGTAATGTCGGAGTTGTACCACTTGAGATCACTTCTGCAACCTAACTTAATTAAGTACTTTGCTGCACGACCGCTACCACCGACATCCAGAGCTGCTGCTGAGAATCTGTAATTAAAGTAGCAATCGCACGGTGCGAAGTAAGCAATTTTATTCCACATCCTTTTTGAGATAGTCGGGAGAAAGATTGCCGGAGTGTGGAACGTCTGGTTCTCCGCTCTGGGTCGTTGCTGTCGGTGGTGTGGTATGTTGTCAATTTGTTAGGATTGAGCGCCGATTGATGTGGGGACGCAAATCGCCATAACACGCCTGAAAATATTGGACAACTGGACCAAATTGCCTGTGTCCCTATTTACCTTATTGATTTAGGCATTTTTCTTAAATGACAACACCAGGGATTTCTATTATAGTTAGATGGTTTTGTTTAATAAAGATCTAGATACAATTCTAATCCCTGTGCTTTGATTCCTTGAGTAGGCTTATTCCTGACTACAAGTTGGATTGAATTTGGATTGGATTTGAATTTACGAATCAACGTCGTTTTTTTTTAGGAATGAACAAGATAGTGTCATTAAAGAGGCGGCCATGGGTGAGATCAATCTGATTATAACAATATTATTTTCGAATAATACTAAATAAGTGCCTGCTTCGGAAATTTAACATTTCCAAATCTGCAAGTGTGTTGCAGTGCCGTTATCTTATCCCTTACCAAAAAATTGTATGTGAAAGTAACCTCGGAGTGGGCGTGACTCTCCAAACATTCTAAAATGAGCTACTGGAGAGCTGTCACTTTCTAGCTCCCAGACTAAAGCTACTTCCAATGGACTTAATGATTGTTGTTGGATTTATTGCGATTCGGATTCTGGATTGGACCAAATTTGGATTGGATTTGGATTGGATTTGGATTGGATTTGGATTGGATTTGGATTGGATTTGGATTGGATTTGGATTGGTTGGATTGGATTTGATTGATTGGATTGTTGGATTGGATTTGTGATTGGATTTGGATTGGATTTGGATTGGATTTGGATTGGATTTGGATTGGATTTGGATTGGATTTGGATTGGATTTGGATTGGATTTGGATTGGATTTGGATTGGATTTGGATTGGATATTGTTGGCATAGTAAGCTATGAACTCTATGTTAACCATTAGTAACCAAGACGCTCCTGATCCGTGAAGGAACTTGGGACGCTGTAGCACGGGGAGAAGAGGATCCGGTAAACGCAATTTCCCTTCGAGCACTTGCCACTTTGAAAACCGCTTTCGATGGACGATGGAATGACCCGGCGGATAGGCTTACTACGGAAGCTAACCAGCATAAGGCTATCCGAGTGTAACTCCGTCGAGGAATATGTCAGTCAAATGATGTCGACCAGTCACAAACTGTCTGAAGTTGGCTTCAAGGTTGACGACACGTGGTTGGCGAGTCTTCTTCTGATGGGTCTACAGGAGATGTACGAGCCTCGAGGCGTCTGGGACCCGGATTACGGCGGATGCAGTTCAAGATGTGAAGATGAGCAGTGTAGCAAAGTCCAGTTCCAGTGACGGAGCTTTCTACCGTCACCCGAATAAGTCGAAGCAGAAGGAGAAAGCTTCAGTGAAGTACTTCAAATGCAAGCGTTTGGGGCATTTTGCGTCAGAGTGACAGAAGCGAAAGGCCAATGACAACAAAAAGGAGAAGAAATCGGGCAAGCAAGCTGCATTCAGTGTCCATGATGAACCAACAAACGTGAGAGAGGAATAGATTTTTGATTCAGGGGCGACGTCCCATATGTGCCACAGTAAGACAATTTTGAAAGGTGCCAAGGAAGTGGCACAGCATATCAACGTGGCCAACAATTCAGAATCTCCAGTGATCGCAACCGGAACAGTGGAGCTCACAGCTGATGTGGAAGGTAATTCGTGCGATTTGACGATGGCTAATGTCCTGTGCATTCCAGACCTAGCGCTCAATTTGCTGTCCGTGAGCAAAATATGCAACAACGGATATCGTGTAGTTTTCATGAACGACGCTTGTGAAGTGCGATCGCAATCCAACGAACTAGTCGGTGTTGGCAGAGACGCAGGAGGTCTCTACAAGTTGTGCTTGGTCAACAAGGAAGTTTCGTGTGCGGCAAAGGAAGCGGACGATATGATTCTGTGGCACCGGTGGATGAACCATATGCATCATCAGAGCCTGAAGCATCTGCATGATATGGCTTTCGGTATCCGATTCCGGGATGCGACTATTCCCACGTGTATTGTATGCCCGTATAGGGACGCAACATCGTCAATCGTTCAAGAAGAAAGGCACTAGAGTTGGCGAGGTACTAGAACTGGTGCATTCGGATTTATGCGGGCCGATGGAGAACGTCTCGTCGCCTATCGAGAGCAGATATTTTTTGACATTCATCGATGATACTAGTAGGAAGGTGTTTGTCTACTTCCTGTTACGGTGTCTTCTCCAGCGCTCTCTCCGCAACAAGAGGACCCACAAAATGTGGTCAGGCGTAGCGCGAGAAAGCGCATACCTCCGGGCAAGTATACCGATTATGATATGACGTGCAGTATTCTTCCTCAATGTGTTGCGTGTCCACAGGAAATCGACGAGCCCCGGTCATTTGCAGAGGCAATTGGCTGTGGCGACCAGCAGTTGTGGCAGAAAGTGATGGTAGAAGAGTTCGAGTCGCTGAAGAGCAACGATACCTGGGAGCTAACCAAGCTTCCACAACGACGAAAGGCGCTGAAATGCAAGTGGGTCTACAAGCTGACGACCAATGCCGACGGATCGGTACAGCGCTATAAAGCTTGACTCGTAATCAAAGGCTTCTCCCAGGTGAAAGGTGTCGACTACAACGAGACGTACTCTCTGGTAGTCAGGTACGCCAGCATTCGCTATCTGCTGGGCTTAGCTGCACAAATGGACCTCCGTATTTACCAGATGGATGCAGTGACAGCGTTCCTGTAGGGCGATTTGACGGAAGAGGAAATCTTCATGGAACAGCCCGAAGGATTTGTGGACAAGAAGGATCCAAAAAAGGTGTGCCGTTTGCGAAAGGCGCTGTACAGCCTGAAGCAAGCCAGTCGGGTGTGGAACGGGAAGCTTGATGCGGAATTGAAACAGATCGGCCTGAAGCGTTCTAGTTTTGATCCATGCGTGTACTATAAAGTCAACGGTGACAGAGTCATCATTATTGCTGTTTACGCGTCGATGATTTCCTGGTGTACTCCAATCAGCCGAGATGGGTGGAATACGTAAAAGAGCAGTTAATGTCGAAGTTCCACATGAAAGATCTTGAAAAAGCCGAACAAGTTCTGGGCATGCGGATCACCCGTGCTGAAGATGCAGTTATGTTGGACCAACAGCGATTGGTCGTGAGTTAATAGGTGGTCTACAGTTCTTGGCACAGTGCACCCGGCCTGATATCGCATACGCTGTTAATTCCGTGAGCAGCTTCAGCAGTAATCCAGGAGAAGCACACTGGACGGCGGCCAAGAGAATCTTGCGTTACCTGAAAGGGACAAAGTTGATGAAACTCGTTTACATGAAGTAAGAAGACGGATCATTCAAAGGGTTCATGCGGATTGGGGTAATTACCCCGAATCAAGACGCTCAATCACCGGTTATGTATTCCAGTTCGCTGGTGGATTTGTGTAATAAAGCTGTCAGAAGCAACCAACAGTTGCACTCTCCACGACCGAAGCGGAATATATGGCAATTTCTGCCGCAACACAAAAGGCGTTGTGGTGGCGAGGATTCCAAAACGAACTGTTAAGAGTACAACTGCCAGTTCAAATAAGCTTCGACAATCGAAGTGCAATTTGCTTGGCAAAGAAAGAAATAGGATATTCAACCCGAAGCAAGCACATGGACTTGCGACACCATTTCGTGAGGGAGCAGGTCGAGCTGAAAACTATTGTGCTGCAAAACGTGGAATCAAAGCAACAGAAGGCGGATGTTATGACAAAGCCAATTACCGGACGAAAGTTTCAGGAAGCCATTTAAGCCTTGGGAGTTGCTCGAATTCATGTTTAAGGGGGAATGTTGGCATAGTATGCCATGAACTCTATGTTAACCATTAGTCTTTAATAAACCCTCAGTTTTATCTATCATTCGCTACGCACCAGACGTGTTTCATTTCCATTACATATGGATTGGATTTTGATTGGATTTGGATTGGATTTGGATTAGTTGGGATTGGATTTGGAGTGAAGTTTGGAGTGAAGGATTGGAGTATATCAAGATTGGATCAGCAGTCAGCTATCTAGTCTACTTTTTCAGAATAAGAGATTCAACTGAGAACCGTCAATACCTCATAGAACTTATTTAAATAGAGACTCTGAAACTTCCAATTTCCCGGTGCATTTGGCGGCGCACAACTCTGCACTCTGTGGCCGAGTCAGACAGATTGGATGACAAGCCTGGAGGTTGAAAAGGGCTGGCTCCATTGGTAGATTCGAGCACCCGACATTGAGTAAGACTCCCAAGAATGATAATTATACGCGCGTTAATCACGCAGTAGGGTATCTACGAAGTACTCAGTGGCCCCATCACGACTGACGAAGAGTACTGCGAGGTTCATATTGTGTTGGTTGGTACAGTGGAAGTGAAGGAGGAAGCCCGCTTTTTTCCCTTTTCTCATTGGAGCTTTCTGCGTTACAACAACGAGCGAAAGATGATGGGACGAAAGCGTGAAGGAGTCTCTTCAATGCAGCAGAAATTGCAGCATGGTCCCCGCAGATGAGAGCACTCTGGCGTTCCGACAATGGGTATAATAATAGCAATCATAATTCAAGTCACTCGCGACTTAAGTGAGAGTGCAATTCTTGACGCTTGCCGTGGGGACAAGAAATGGGTGGAGCCCAGGGCGAGAGGGTGGTTTAATTTCGCACTTCATGAAAGGAGTGATTTTCGTGTTTCTGTTTTTCGTGCTTATTGAAATCTGGGCGAAACAATAGACCAACAAGGACAAAGGTGCTGTGTTGTAAATGACTTGCCCCGGGAGCTGCTGTTCAGGGATTCCAAGAGCATCCTTGATGATTTAGAATGCACTTGAAACTGACTTCACCCAGGATGGACAAAAACTCATTCTGGAAATTGCTGCAAATCACGAAGAGTACTTTTCTCGAAAGCAGCATGAAGCAGCCATTATTGCCGCTGATTCTAAACCAATTTACACACAACGGCGATGGTGAAGGTCGGTGGGAAGCCATCGCTCTCTTCAGGATTCGAGACGCATAAAAAATCCTTTCGACCACGCCGGTTCCCCGAGCGAGATGAATGATGATTGTAAATATTATTTCATAAGCAATCATTATCGTCATTATTACCGTCATTAAAAAAAAGTTGCGTTCCTTGCTTTGTGCAGCTTCTCAAATTGTCATCCTCTCGTCGTCGCTCCAGTTACCAGGATTCCCCCGCATAAGCTCCAGCAGCGCTCATGAATGATTACATCTCGTTGCCTCCTCCACCGACCCTTGATCACGCCATCATCGAAGGCACTTCGAAACCAGATTTGACCATGTAGCAGACAATCGCCGCCGGCCCCGTCGCGCTTTCATCTCCCGTCTCCCGAAGGGTTCAGGTCAGTGCGCCAAAGGAGAAGGAGTTGCATATAATTTTCTAGGGCCCAGCCCCAGACAGGAGGAAACCGAAAATCGAGACAAAACAGAGACGTGGATTTCGTTTTTCGCAAAAAATCTCCAAAGTGTCTGCAATCTTATCAATTTTCTTTTTGCTTACAACCTCTTCCCATACATGCAAGCACGTAGGCTGGTAGGTTGGCAGGTTTACGCGCCACATTCGGTTCAGCCTAATGATACAATCCGAGAGGTCTGGGGCCTGGTACATGCTTTGTTCTCATAAATTTCCCGAAAAGCCTTCGCCCCTTCCCCTTATCCTTCAAAAAGCAGTTTCATTGTTTGCGAAACTGCGCTGCTGCAAGGAGAGGTGGCAATTAGTTGAAGTATAGTTGGGATATATCGATTGCTTCGCGTAGGTACATTCCGGATTCAGTTCACTTTCGCAGAATCCAGATTTGATTGCCAAAATCCCAATCCTTTCCCGGTGCGGTTCGGATTTGAAGAACCACAAGCTCGGAGTGCCGAGAAAAAAAATGCAATCAAAATGGCGTCGCCCGTGGATTCCTGTAGAATTTTTAATTACTTTCCGGCCGCGCCAAACTCGGGACTGTTCTTTCGGGTTTTGGTCTTTTTTCTGCCTTACAATACCGCCGCCCCAAACGAATTCGTCACGAGTAAAGGTAAGGGTATCACATTTCTACGAGAAGAGGACCACGTAGGTGTATAGTACATGCATCTGTCTCGTATCGTCGCATGAGCGTGTCGATCGGAGGGTGGGTAAATACCTTCCCATTTTGCTGTCGGTGGATTTTGGTAGAACTGGAAATAGCAAACAAAGGCGTTGCGTTGTGGTTACTGGAGGGATACTTAGTTTCAATAATATACAAGCAAAATAATTTCAGAGGATTCTAAGCCATTGGCAATCGAGTTAAATTATTACATGAGTTAAATTACATGAAATATCGCATTATTGGCTGCCAAATCGAGCATTCCCTTTATGTGCATTAGAAAACGCAAAATATTCAAGGTTTCTTTTTATCTGTGTAATTACAGTTACTTAAATAAACTGCATGAAGAAACTACGAACTTTTGAATTTACTCCAGCTATTAGGGTCTGTGCAGACTTCTCTGCAACTGATTCAGCTGCTTTCGCCGAAGATTTTCGATTTTTTCTATAGTTATAGCTTGTTGTTCATATTGAGAGAATTCTCTCTTCACGGGAGCTCAATATCGCTCGATAGGTCGCAACTCCGGGCAGTTAGGCAGATTCACCTCTTTCGGTACAACATGGACTCCACTCGCTCTATATCATTCCAAAACATCTTTGGCGTAGTGAAATGATGCCAAATCCGGTCAAAACAGCAAGGTAACGTCAGGGCTGTGTAGAAATGGTAACAATCGCTTCTTTAGGCATTCTTCACGGCATATTTCCCTGTTTAACGTTCTGGTAGTAATAAAGCTTTGGCTTGCTCGACCACAGCTGCATATTGCCTGCCAAACCAAATATTTTTTGGGAAACTTGGCATTTTTCTTCGTACTGAATTGCTTCTCGAAGCCGCTCCGTTGCATGGCAGTATAATAAGACATTTCGAGAAGCTGCTTAAAGCCTAAAGCACACAATTTTCATCCTCCATTATCACGCAGTAAAACTTCGTCAAATATTCGCGATACAACTAGCGAGCCCGGGTTTTAGCCGTCATATTCTGTTTATCATTACGGTTCGGTACAGTTTTCACCTTGAACGACTTGGAAGTATGCACGAAAGTTGAGGACATTTTTATTTTTCTAGCCACAGTACGTACCGAAAGATCTGGTCACTTCTGCAATATTTGCTTCACCTTCGCGTCCTGGTGGTTTTTGAGATTCATTTTTGTTCCGCTCCCAGCCTTCCTGGCTGTTGTCAAAAGTGCATCGAAAGATTTAAGAATGTTATGAACAGTACTTGTAGGAAAACCAAGTTTTTTGCAAGTTTTCTTACTGACAGATCCGGGTTTTCATTTCGACCGCACACAATTGCTTTTCGCACTTGCTCTTCTTTCGACGCCATCTTAGATTTAAAAGCTTTTAGTATCACCAGAAATTGATTATACACAATAAACAGACATACGTTCATCAGTCTGCGAAATATTTCACGTGCTTATGAAGTATTTCCAGAGGTATATGTATTTAGTGGTGTCCAAATTTTGTCGTGATCAAGTCTTACTAAGCCGAAACCTTAACCATAAAAAGGTTGATGCCGACCTGTTCTTTAGTTGTTTTGTGGCCTTGGCGATCAGCTACTTCTCAGTTTCGACCACGAAATAATCTGAGTAGATTCTCTGTTGTTTCTTGATTATCGAGATTTTTAGCCCAGAGCTGCTTCATCCTCCGCCGTAGTCACCTTTTGAGTGTTTTCGTACCTTGTCCTTGGGTGAGCTTCTAACTCGCGACTTTGGTGTGAGAATTATTGATGTTAACTCTACGCCGGGCTTGCCCCCTGTTTTAAGTATAGCATAGCATATAATTGACGTTTGTACACCTCGAGGATGGAGTTTCGATGAGGAATAATTCGTTGAAGGCATTGTGAACCCATGAACACCATGAAATGAAACCAGTTAGTGATACGTTTTTCTTCACGTAATAATCGCCACGAAGACACTCTTCGATCGCTCACCTGGTCACGTTCATGCAACCGTTGAAGATACGTAAGATTCGATGTCTACTAGACACAGAAAACCCACGTAGCCTTCAGTAGATATCAAAGGAAAAGGGAAATGAATAGGTTGATGTACAGAACAAAAATTTATTTAAAAATGGGGGGAGCATCTTGTCTAAGAAAATCAAGCGATGCTCCATTTCTCTTCAAGCGGTTAGAACTTAAGCATTATTTTAAAGGATTATGGTTACAACTCCATTACTCGCTCTGTCAAAATATATGAATGTCTGAGATTAGACGTCGCAGCCCAAGTAACAATTTTGGTTTTATAAGGGTTCTGAAGAGCATGAATTAGACTTCAAGAATGCTATAAAACCATGATAAAACCAGCAATGTTGCTTGGGAGGGCTGGTAGCGGGTCACTTTTTATTAACTTGAACTATTTTCAAGGCAGTCACTAAAAAGTCACTATTTGCATCCAAATGTTGCTAAAGTGAATATTTTCTAACATTCGATTGTAAAAAATAAAAAAATAAATCTATTGTATTTATTGTACTACTAGATCTGGAAACACTATATTAAAGTCGAGAAATATACTCCAGAAAAATTTTGTTATCATCCCAAGTGTAAATCTGATTGACAGCAGAATAAAGGGAAAAATATTGTGGGCTATTAATCGTGGTACTACTATCTTGAAATATGTTTCTTCCGCAAACATAGGTTTGGTATAATTTTCTTGAAGTCGTTTATCACCGCATACAGGTCATTAGTCTGACTAAAGGCTGCCGTACAATAGCGCATCACGTCATGTCACGCCGTGTCAGTTGTCAACGCCAACGTTCAGAGCTAAAACGCCTTCATGATGCTCATGATTCTTTGACCGCTTCATAAAGCGTCCATGATGCGTCGGCGTCAGTCATTTATTTCACTTTAAATATGCATGAGATAGTGAGTTTTGCCAACTTACTTTAATTTAAAGCATTGTAGATGCGTAATATTATTTATTTGAAATAGTTTTATTAGTTTTATTGCAAACTAGATCACTGTCCCACCTCTACCCCAATTGAACATGTCATATGCAGAGCGCTGGTCGGTCACAGCACTCTAGATTAGTTTGATTGCACGTGGTCCCATATTACACCATCTCTAATTATTTTGACAGTTTGAAATTGGTTCACTGTTGTAGAACCCCTTGGTCCCAAATACGCCTTACAGTCTGCACCATGCAATACATTCTGGCGCTTTTGGGTACTAGAATCTTTGCTTTTGTTTTGATTCGCTGTGTTATTTTGACAGAATATTTGAGAGTGTGTTCGTGTGAATTACATTATTCAGGGCGAATAGATGTTTGCATTCTGACAGTCAAGCGAAATCAATTCGATCAAAGGTGAAATCGGGATACACTGCAATTTGACCGGTTAATAAAACCGTAATATTTACTGGCAAATTTCTGAGATAAATATTTTTAGTTCATAATACAGAAGATTTTATAAATTCATAATTTATCAAATATTTAAGGTCATGCTGAATTTACTTAGCTGCTGTTAAGTCGAATATTATTTTTTGCAAAGTTGCAAAACTTCTCAAGTAGAATTTAATGTAAAAAAATGATGAAGAATAAGACCTGTTTACAAGCATACTGATACAATTGCAATGTTTTTTTCTAAGGTTCCTTCCAGAGGGAAGAACCGGTCGATTTCATATGCCTAATGTGTTGCCCGCAAATACCTCATTTCCAGAGGACAGTTTGGAAGAACTTGCTTAGAACTTGCCAACCGCGGATTTTTTTTTGGTTTGAAGCAATGGGAGAGCCGGTTAAATTGAGGGAAATCGACAAACTCCACTTTCTCAACAATGCAAATAAGCATTACATTGCTACTGCTTATCACTTAATCAAATAGTCTAGATCGCAGAACTCGTTTAAAAAAAAATGCCAATGCCTAAACCCACCAGCCGTTGCATCCATTTAATGTAGAAAGTATATTGTGAAAATCGCCAAGTTATTTCCGATTAAGGTCAACTATGATCTTTTTGTTGACGAATGGAACTTGTTAAAATGCACGGTACTGACCTCGAGTACAAAATTGAGGAGTATTGGAACTAGTTGTTTACTAAGGAAACGACAGTAGGCGAGCCTTAATACCCTTTGATGGCTAAGGTCAATGAGGTGTATACAGGTGGCGAAGAGCAAGGTGTTTGTCGGTATTAGAAACGAAAAATGTGTAAACAATCCATGATTTCGGGTAGTGACGTAAAAGTTCAAAAACAAGAGCATGATAACAAAGCAAGTTAAATTTTTGTTCGTATCCTTTTTGTGAACAAAAAGGAATTTTTCAGCCGAAACCTTTTAAAAACTATACCAATTACTGAAAATCTACATTCCACGTTGTGATTTGCTGCTGTTGTAAATAGTAGTTTTTGGAGATCTACGTCACGGATGCTTACAAAAAAAAGGCTGTGCATCATCTCACGAACACAATGACAGTATTTTGCATTACTCTAATACAACTTAACCACTTCTTCTCAACCTGTATAGACCTCATTGGGCTAAGGTAGTGAAAACAGCTTTAGCTACATCACATAGAAACGACTAAAAAGGAATTGAACATCAAGATATGTCAGAAGTAATTCTAGCACAGGCCATGCTAGAATGCGTTTTGACCGTGCGAAAAAAACAGAATTGATTACAGGCTTCTCAAAAACAACAAAATCCAAAAAGTGACACTGCGCCGCAGTATAATTCATTTGTGTAAATGGGGGTGTTAACTTAGTTCAATGTTATTGGAATTATATAACAAATGTATATTCATAAACTAAATAAGCTTTCCGTAAAAAGCTAAAAAGAAAACAACGAAGCAGAACCGATACCTGTAGCTTAGTTTTTATTGGTGCAAGAAATGAATGTTTTGAGTTAAATCAATAACATCATTAAAAAGGTAAGGTTATATTTCAACTAGATACTCATTTATAAGTATTAGTAATGGGTGTTGAAAATTGTTGGTTCAGATCCACCGAACACAATCGACTTTAATTCCCGTCTTGATTATTCTCCCAAAATTTTAGGTGATTTGGTTGTGAATTCGAACTACTGCACTGACCCTTTATATGGAATTACAATGGGCGAACCAAACTTTGTATCGGCGGAAAAGTTGGCAGCCATTGTTAACAAAACGAACGCCGTTGCCAAACCGTCGGATTGAATTTCCGCATATCTCTACATAGCAGGCTTAATATTTGACGCCATTTTTCATATCAAACACACCTAACAAGAACATTTGTTTCTTGATAATTACATTCGGCCTATGTACCAAATATGTCATTAATTCGGCAATAATCAACAAAATCATGTTGCTATCAAGAAGATAATCGGTTGCACCCGAAGCAATTGAGTCATTATTAATCAATTTACTGATTAAGCTGAACAGATTATCTACACGATCTTTTAATGATCTAAATTTCGTTAAATTGAACTTATTAGCCGAGTAATGCTGCCAAAATGTACAGAAAGTAGACACACGTTATAAACTTACTGTTCACATAAGTAAAATAACAATTATTTAACAAGAAAACCATAGACCCAATGTAAGAAACATATTTATTTCTATGTTTCTACCTATGGTCTGTTATATAAAAAGCATAGATACTGGTAAAATTTTCAATAAAAATGTATGAGTTTCGGTTGTATGTTTTTCAACTGGCTCATCTTAACACAAATTAAAGTAACAAAATCTGTGTAGAGTGAATTATAATGTTTTCATTATCGGATGGCCGATAAATTATATGTGAGAATCAATTAAGTGTTTAATAGCTGTTTAATTATAATTTCTGTTGTGAAGATTCGTTTGGGTAGAGCAAATACAGCTGGCAACGCCATAAATCAGAAAATCATAAAGACAATTTTCTGTACGAAGACTACATTTAATAACAAATCTATCGAATGGAACGAAGTTACCTCCTTGAATAGAGCCAATTTGGTGCTTATAGACCGACATTAAATCCTATATAATTAAACCGATCTTCGATCAATAAGTAGTCTTCGGCAAAGATGTTGCTGGAAAAATTTATCGTGGGTACAGATGTCGAATACTTTCGTGTGTCATCATGCCGATAAGAACTGAAAGTTTGATTTTTCTATCTAATCTTCAAAGCGCCAGTGCAGCTCAACTTTGCAACCAAAGTAGCTCAAATTTTGTAAAATGATCAGGACCGGGTTTTCTAAACAATTAAAACGGAGTTCATACTTTGAATTTCCCCAATGTGTAATCTAATATACATATGTTTTTTACCAAGTTATTTCAAATATACAATATGCAATAGTTGTCTATTCCGATGAAACTTTGACATTCTATTGAAATTTAAAAAAAAATCCTTCATACCCTACCAAGAACTATGTTGAAATTTTGTAGTCAGTTATATCAAACTTCACGTAAATTCAAAGGCAGGAAATGATCACATTTTAATAAATGTTGTGACTTTGAAAGAGTTTTGAGAAGACAAACTTCTAAAACATCAAACTTCCGAAAGTATTCCAATATAAATTGCAACACAACAAACAAAATCATCTCTCGCAACTTTCCACATAATGTGCAGCTTTCCTTTATTTCTAACGCCTGTGGCTCCACGCACACAGCTGCACCAACAAGGACCAACGATCGTACGCAACGCGTCGCTCCTGTCCACTGCCCGTTGGCTAGAACTTGCTGCAATAGTGCATCATGCATGACCCATCTGTACAACTGACGACGACGATGCCGACGACGACGACGATGACGACCATTGGTGAAAACTTTCCAACACTTTTCCTTCCAATATGCGAGAGCATAACGCACACAGAACTGCATGTACCGCGCGAATGCAAAACTGCACCGTCCGTGGTGGGTGGTTGGCGAAGAAATGAATTGGAATGGGCGAGTGATTTGAAAATCTTGTTGTTTCTGCCGAAACCATCTCCACTCACCCTTAGCAGACGACGACATGCAATAGAGGAACACAGCTCACACCGTTGAACGCATAATTGCACATTCGTGGAGCCCCGGCTCCAAATCGCAGCTGCCGGGAAGCTCGATTGGCGATAGACATTGCCTTTGCTAGTCCGAACTCAGTCTCGCTCGCTCTCTTGATAATGCTCAGGCCTCCGATTGGGCGGGCGGTCGTACATGTGCGTACGGACGGATGCATACACGCCCGCCCACTTATTCTCGATTGTTGGGTGGACTGTATGTTGAGATGAATACATAGAGTTTAAGGTTCCTCGCACAAGGCTGCTGACTGGGGGTCGTTTGTCGTGTATGCCATCAATGCGGCTCAAAACATAACTAGAAGGATAACTGCTTCGTGGTGCAGTTTCAAGTTTCAAATTAAAATCAATTTTAAACAATTTAATTACATATAGTCTTTCACTAATTTATTCATATTATCTATTCACCTCATGACGAGGGTGAGAGTGGTTTGATTAGACACACACACACACACCAAGTGTAAAGGGCGAAGGCGACAACGACGACGTAGTCCTTAATTAAGAACCTTTGTCGGTCGGTTGGAACCAGGATGGGGCGCAACAGTTCGGCTTTGGCAGTTAACCGAGCGTCGACCAAGTGGGTTTAATTTGATCGGCCATGTAATAATTACCTTCATTGATCATGTCACGTCGTCGCCTTCGTTATCATCATCATCATCATCATCATCGTCGTCATCGTTGTCGGTGGGCATACAAAATGAATTAATCAGGCAGAACGAAAGGAAGGTGTACAGAATATTTTCTTCCCACTATGTGCCCTCGGATCGTAACGGGTGATGGTGGGGGGGGGGGGGGGGCGGAGGGGCATGGATGCAGTATCCGAGAAGGCCAAATTACTAGCTTGGGATGATTGCTTTCTTGACGGTTGGTACGTGATTTTTGCTCCGTTTTCAATCTCCAGTTGATGGCATTGGTTTGAGGGGTGAGGACCTAGGATAGTAGGGGGAAGATTGGTGGGCCTAGAATAACAGGACGATGGTAGCTTTCATTGATTTTTTTTCTTCGAGAAAAGTGTTATGCTTGTTGGAGAAGTATTACCTTTTTTGATGGGCAAATGAATAAAAAAAATCAGGAAACCTGTACATGGGAATGCATAACCTATCTGAAAAAAAAATAATTAAGCGATGGTAGAAAAAATGCGGAAAAACTAAGCAACATCATATATCTTAAAGGCAATCAGTCATTGCTAGGGCACTGAGTGCCTCCTGGAAAAGTTTCTTTCTTTGTTTTGCTATGTTCATGTCATTATTTGAAACTTAAGAGATAAAGACTTGCTATCACTTTCCAAAATCAGACATAGTACCAGCCATTCTGTGATCAGTAAAATTCTGCTAGTTCAACTTCAAGATACAGTCAGAAATATTTGTGAAATGTTAGTCAAACCAAGATTTACCCCAAAACTTGCTAAATATATCTAAATATAAATATCAAAGTATGTCTTAGAAATTCAGTTGGCAATTTCAGGCTTTCGGTAGATAATGGAGAAGACGGGATCTCTAGTCCATTTCCAAATTGAAATAACAGTTTTTGCAAACAAAGATTAAAACGTTACTCTTTCGAATCCCTTAGCAGCTATATGGAAGGGCGTTGCGCCCCTTATTAGGAATATTTTAGGTGATGAGAGATAAACATACTTGATGCGAAAAATCTTTCTTTGCATTTGACCAAATCTGAACTATTACAGCATTATTAATTTTTTGTTTGTTTTTTGAGTAATTTTTTTTCTAAACTTCTTCAGTTTCGATCGCGCGATTTTCAGAAAGTATAGAAAAACAAAATATCCGAATCAGGTTTCTTCATTATTTTGATATGATGATGTACAGCCGCCATGTCTTCAATGTATTTTTGGCTCAATTTAACTAAAACGATGGGTCAAGTTTTGCCAACAGAAAAAGGCATTGAACTTAATTTTCTTTTATTGATATATGTTCCATATCAAGCTGAACAATGCATTAGGTCCTAAGTAACATTGAGAGATTCTCTTCATCGACTTTCTATTTTGTTAATAGCTTGTCTATTAAACGATTTGTTGATGTTTTCGACGTATTGGATCCTTAATCACACTTTATACTACCGTACTGTATGTTGAAAATACTTGAACATGTTTTTACATAGCCGTAGCAATGCAAAGAGAAAGTCGACGAAGAGAATATCTCAATGTTACTTAGGACCTAATACATTGCTCAGCTTGATATGTTTGGAATGGTTTGTACCAACATACTTGCTTAAAATTACTTCTGTTTAGAGCTCGTTTCAAGTTTCCGGATGTTGACTTATGTAGTCATCCGTTTCGTGGACTATTTTGTTATTTCATGACAGGATTTTCCATCCAGTTTCGCGGGTATTATTTTGAATTCTTCAGCAAAACTTATTCTTAATGACGTATCACATCGTCCATTACCGATGAGTACTCTAAAATGACATTTTTCTTCAAAACTATGTAGCTAACGTTTGCATTAAAAAATATGAAGAAAAATTACCGATTTTTCATGTATTTACGTTCACCCGCACTGTCGAAACTACCCATGCAGCATCAATCATAGTAACCCATGAGTCAGCAGACAAAATTGACAGCTCTATCAGTCGAATTCTAACCGTGATGGCAAAAACAGTGAAGCAACTCCGTTCAGAAGTGTGCGCGTTCAAAGAATGGCACTCCGCCGCGATGAAAACGGACATCATGCGACACTTTGTGGACGCTCGATACGCCCGTTCCGGCATCTACAACATCTTGGCACTATTAGACAACAATCAGAGCATCGAAAGAGAGCCCGGTTCCGGACGGCCAACAACCCTGAGCGACGAAAAGCTCGAAAGGATGCTGACGAGGAAGACCGAGGGAAAAGTGGCTACATCGCTACGTGCGCTTGGCCGGGAGGTCGGTTCAACCTGCCAAACAGTGAAAAAGTACCTGGCGAACATGAAAATACATGTCTGGAAGCGGAAGTCGCGTCCACTGGTTTCGGAGCTGCAGGCAATGACACAGCGGCAGCGGCTAAAAACTCGATTTTCCCGGCGAATCGCGACGTGGCGGTGGTGATGGACGACAAGACCTATCTCACCCTGGATGACAACGACTTCGTATTCCTTCCCCACGAAGGAAGTAAGCTCCGATGTGAATTTCCCAATGGACAAACCCCACATCTTCACAGAGGATATCAAAACTGCAGTATTCCTACCGGCTGAAAAGGGCCGTAAGCATTCTTAATGAGGATATCCTATCACAGTACTTGGATGCCGTTGAGAACTTTGAGGACCTGCGGAGGTTGGAGAGCCGAATCACCATACTGCGGACTAAAATTGGCCGGTTAACGCAGTACAAGAGGAGAAACCGATCAGGGAGGCTCCGAGACCTCACTGAAGCTGATATTACTGTGGTCTTCGACATCCATGTACGGCGATTGAGTGTTCTTGCTTAACAAATGCGTCGGTATGGAGATAGTTCGAAGCGGAAGGAGAAGAGCCGAATTTTCAACACTAACGAAAGGGAGTTTTACAACCGCATCCGAAAGAATAAAATAAACTACAATGAAGGACTTCCGGAGATTGGCGCAGTAACACAGTTTTCAGCTAATCTATGGGAGAATCCCGTTTAACATACAGCACTGGCAGAAATAAAGTGCTCACCAGCTAAAAAATGATTGCCATTATTATACCAATTTTATATTGATGCAAAAATATAAAGTCTATTCGACCAAAATGCAGCTTTTGTATAGCATTATCATTCTGTTAATTCAAAATCATGATTAAGTTTGTATAGCTTAGTTTCTGATGTATCATATGCATGTGAATGTTTTTCCGCCTGGCAGAAAAAAAGTGCTCAAAACCGACATATAATTTTCTTGAGTGCATCTTGCATGGCATTGCCTACCAAACTGTCACAGCACATTCAGCTTATCAGAAGGTGTCGAGCACTGTTTGTTTTGGTTCTGTTCGCGCCGGTTCGGATTTCGTTTGAATGTTGAAAATGGATTCGAAACAAATTAACCTATCCGTACGAAAATTAATTGTGAGGGACTGTCAACAGCAAATATCTATGCGTAAAATTGCCGTCAGATATGGAGTGAGTTATTCTGGTGTTCGCAAAGTTTGGAAAAAGTTTCAGGAAACCGGATCAGTAGCTGATAGACATGGACGCGGGCGGAAGCGACTCACGACTCCGCGTGAAGACACCAGAATTATTCGTGAAACCAGGAAAAATCCAACAGTTACGAGCCGAGTGATTAAATCTGCAGCTGAGTATTTCAGAACGCACTGTGCGCTCCAGGCTTCAGGATGCAGGTTTAAAGAGCAAATTGGCAGTACGTCGCCCATTGATTCAAAAGAGAAATAGAGTTAAACGGCTAGAGTTCGCTAAAAAATACGCCGAGAAACCAGTTGCGTTCTGGAAACAAGTTTTATGGTCTGATGAGAGCAAGTTTGATCTATTTGGAATGAAAGGGCGTTCTAAAATGTGGGTTAAACCTGGCGAACGACTTTTGGACCGGAATGTGCAAAAAACCGTAAAACATGGAGGAGGAAGCATAATGGTGTGGGGGTGTTTTGCTTGGTCTGGAACTGGTAATTTGACTCAAATTGATGGTATAATGACGGCTGATAGGTACATAGACATTATTAATGAAAACTTGGAGGAGTCTTTGTTGAAATTTGGACTGGAAGACAAGTTTATCTTTCAACAAGATAATGATCCGAAGCACACGGCCCGTAAAACCATGACGTTTTTCCGTGGATGTCGCATAAAACATCTTGAATGGTCACCGCAATCACCAGACTTGAACCCAATTGAAAATCTATGGTCAATTCTCGATCAGCAAGTTGACAAAGGAGAGGTAACAAAGAAAAAAAAGCTCTTCGAAGCCCTCGAGTGCGCCTGGCAAAGAATCGACGAGAACCATCTGAAAAACCTAGTTGAAAGCATGCCTTGACGTCTTCAAGCAGTCATCAAAGCTAAAGGAAGTCACACGAAATATTAAATTCAATGTTCTTGGTTTTGAAGTAAACATATCACGGGTGAGCACTTTATTTTTGCCACTGAATTAAAAAGTTGTTTTGTTTATTGTTTTGTTAATAAAGTTACATGAATAATTTTTCGTTTGTTGTTTCTCGTTTCGAAAGAAGAATTGAAGTCATTCATTTTGACCCAATATGTTACCACTGAATCGCTGCAAATCAAAAAGTTGTATTGAGAAAATAAACAAAACCAACGTGAGCACTTTATTTCTGCCAGTACTGTACCAGTGCACAGTGGGCCAGGAGACGAAATTAGCAAGACAAAACCTCTAGCGCTTTGAGCATGCATTTTATCAAGATGATTGCTTCAGCATTGTTGCTGAGTTTTATTTGCGCCACAATTTGGTAATAAAAATTAGTTCCAATTTTCACCGCAAGAGCGGCGCTGCGATACTAACTTTTTTATTTCGCCTTCTAGCGGTTTGATGTCTTCGGCAAAGTTGTAGAACATAAAATAATAAGAAAGTTTGCCCAAGACATCAAAGTTCTATGTCTAAAAATAACAAAGTTACGATTAGTTTTGTAAAATTTTACTGAAATTTACGTTTTTTCTACTAATTTTCATATTTTCGTCAAATATGTTATTTTTGGTACCATTTATGTGTTGAACCTTATAATTTGCGTATGTTTTGGAAATGTTCGCATAGTTTTGGGACATAACAAGCGAAATATTAGCCAACACTTTGAAAAATATCATGAATTTCAAAATTAATTTTCTCAAAAAATTGCAAGTTGTTGCAAAAAATTACTCATGTTTCAGAAAGTACCATATGTGACCTTTCAATTCTGAAATTATGCCCGATACATATTTTGATATATTTGAGATATCTGGATTAATTATAATTAATATTTTTGATCTAGCAACTATTTTTTATTTTATATTTACTATTATTTCAACAGGTTTTGTACGGATTCTGGAAATTGATTTTTATCGGTTTGAGGAAACTGTTTTGTGAGTGTCATCACGGGGTCAGAGGTTAGCAAAAGTCTTCTAAATACATCTTCGATGTTCGCCAGGCGACTGAATTGTCGAGAATGGTGCTCCCGAAATTTTCTGATCGATTTGTTCCGACGCTCTTGTGCTTCTTCCGACAATAGTCCAATAGGAATTTCGCAATGACTTATTATTTCAGATCCATGTACCAAGATCCTGTGAACTGAAGGCGAAAGGGGATAATAATCATAATAATGGACATATAACTTTCTAGTTTCTTCTGCATAGGTTTCGAATGATTTGACGTCGATTTCTTATTTCGATGATAGCGCGCAAAGAAGTGTAGCGACTCGACGAACGATGTCCACCTCAAGTCCTGTAATTCTTGCCGTTGTTTCTGGATCTTGAAAGAATCTTCTAGCAGTGTTGCCATCATTTGTGTTACCTGATGAAAAAATAAAGATAAAGGGATCTACTTCCCGATAAAGAAGAAAAATGCAGTTACCTCCGGATGGCAAAGGTTCACTTATTCTCAGCCCAATCTTCTTAAATTCTTCTCTAATTGCACGTTGCCGTTCAAGAAAGGTTTCGTTTCCTTTATTTATACGCCATTTTTTGAGTGGGATTCTGTACGAAACATTAAGCAGAAGCTCCATACTTCTTATGTAAGCATGCAAAACAGGAATGGTTTCAATTTTATTGCGATCGTCACATATTTGGGCTTCGATGGGATTACTGAGTTTTTTGCCTGATGCTCCGCAAAGATTGCACGCCTGGGAACTTGTTCCTGTGAAGCTTTTTATAACTTTGCCATCGACCATACTCAAAATTAACTCAGAAGAAACATCTACAGAAATCCGCAGAAAAATGGAACTAATTTTTATTACCAAATTGTGGCGCAAATAAAACTGAGCAACAATGCTGAAGCAATCATCTTGATAAAACGCATGCTCAAAGCGCTAGAGGTTTTGTCTTGCTAATTTCGTCTCCTGGTCCAGTGTGCAGTGATGGGATGTGGTTGCAAGAGAAGAAGATAGGAGTAATGGAATTGGAAGCATAGTCGCCACTGTATTTACCACCCAGGAAATTCGCGAGGCTATCCGGTATACCAGGAATTGGGCTGCACCAGGACCGGATTTTGTGCACAACTACTGGTATAAGAAGCTCTCCTCAATCCATGGATCCATGGACGAATGGCGGAATGCTTCAATATGGTAATAGAGAACCCCCAGCGGCTGCCAGAATTAATTACCAGAGGGGTCACCTATCTTCTTCCCAAGGATCAAAGCACGATTAATCCAGCAAAGTACCGGCCAATAACATGCCTTTCAAGGCTTCACTATTTGCGCTTTTTATGTCATATTAAAGTTTGAAATAAAGTATTATACACTTATATTGATTACCTGTATTTGTCATTTAACAGTACTTTCAAGATATTTTATACTAGCAGTGCAAGGAAACGGATCTTATAAACAAACAATGTCAAGCTTTGTAAACAAAAAAAATCTTGTGGCTATGATACATTATCTAAACTTTTAGGTTCATAATGGATACGAAAATCCTTCCACAATTGCAGCGAACAACAGTCTGCAGATGTGTGTAAATATTAATATAATATTACATTATAATATCCCTACACTAAATTTTATATACTCTTCTAAATAATACTGACATTCTTTGAAGTGTATCGTTGACGTTGATATTTTCAAAAACTTTGGATCCGGAAATTCAATGGATTTTATTATGATTAATATATTCTGAGTTTTATCATTTATACTGATTTGCAAATTTATCTCTTCTCTTTCTAGGTAAGTGATAATTTCGAACGATTCCATAACTGGTCTTCAAAATTAGCCTGTTAACACGTATGTAGTTTATATAGTAAATTTATTTTCATAAAAGCTATATTGGAGGAAATCATTTTACTCGCTAACCGCATGTGCATTGTCAATTGATGCGTGCACGCAACATCATCATCATATTGAGAATTATTTCAATGGCAAGAAATAATTCTTCTCTGCAATAGGCAGAAGAAATCATGGACATTACTTTTACAATTTGAAACAAATATGCTTCTACACAGAAAAAAATAATTAATTTGAACAAGCGCGTAAAATTTCCGCTCGTTTAATTCCAAGCCAAAGGAGGCGTAAACAACGAAATTGTTTGCAATCTTTCAAGCGCCATACAACAATGTTTGCAATCTTTCATACAACGGGCTAGATTCAGGCGTTATCTGGCTTAAATTTACATGAAATATTCCATTATGTTCTGCAAAATCTAGCATTCCCTTTATGTGCATTAGATAACGCAAAAAATCAATGTTTCTTTTTATCTGGGTACTTGTTTACAGCAGTCCAGTAATCTTAAAAAAATACTGTACGTGACTGGAAGATTTTTAATTTATTCTTCAAATTCAACACTATTAAGATTCCATCCAGAGTTGTGTTAAAAGTAAAATAGTTAAACAGGCATAAATTAACATAGTTCATTCCAACACTGTCCTCCAAATTTCACAACAATCAATGATTTCACCATTTTGTGAAACGAGCCGATCCCGACTTCCCTGGCCGTCAGAACTATCCAGTCTATACCAACAACTATCCAAGTGCACAACAGCACTACTACACTAAACTATCCGCCATCACCTGAATCCATCAGCAACACGGAGCAACGAATGGATTCTCCCCGATTTATATCTTTCGAAAGCTTTCCCGCCTTCCTCCTCCTTCTCCTCATCCTATTTCACCGTATATCATGCACTCACAATAGAGCACAAAGCATTCCACCATTCCACCTGCCACACCCACATCCTGTGCACACCTCCTCAAGCATCCGAGCACCTTGCGCTGCTCTTGTTTCGTTTATAATTTATAGTTTTAATTTAATATGCACAAGAAGATTGCAATGTGATATAAAAGATTGATTAAATTAAATTGAATTAGATGATGGTGGGCTCTAGTGTGGTGCTTGGCGGCAGTACGTACCCACCAAAGGAGATGCTACAGCGCGCATCTGCGGCTCGCCTTTTGCTTTTGATCATCGAGGTTGCCAATCTGCCGCCACTGCCGTGTCGCGTCGTCTTCGAAAAGACGACACCGTCGACGAAATTGGCTCCCGGATTGTATTATACCGTTTCGCGTTGGATCTTAAAGGTTTCTCCGGTTTTTGTTTAGGATAAAGATAAACGGATTTCAGTCCTATGAATTCTGCTAATTACAGCAATGGACTAAGCGCGGTCGGTCGGACCCTTTCGATAAGTGCCCCAAAGAATTAACCAAAATGGTAGATTGTGATAACCCTTTTAAGATGTTTAGAATTCATCTGCGTCACAACACGAAGAAGACTCATTCCAACAACAAGTCCGCAAACTAAAAGTCAGCAAAATTTTCTCCTTCGATAACAACACCCACCTTCCTCCCAACCCATTTTCAGCTATTGTTCATGTATGTGTGTTCTTCAAAGGTCATACGTTTCCTTGCTACTATCTTCCACGATGCAATTTAGTTACCAACAACGTCGAACTAAAAGGAAAATAAACAACAGCAACAACAACAACAATAACTAACCCAGCCCAGCCAAGCCAAACAACCAGTCATCCTGCCTCGCCCCTTCCTCAACACCCGAGCCCGGGCAAAAGCTTTTGTTTATAATAACAATAATTTATTATTTACTCCACCCACCGATATTAATTTTTGCTTGTGCACCACGTGTTTTCTTTGCCGCCCCCACACGTGCTCCCCCCGCGAACCAATTTCGCGTTGTTCGAGCTATTACTATTTATATCCTACACCGCCGTTCGTTCTGTGCTCTTTATTATTGTTATTACCCTCCTCCTTCGGTTATTAGTGTGCCACTCGCTCAGCTCACCCGCTCACTGGCAGTTGCTGAACTCATACTTCTTCTTCTACTTCTTCTTCTAGGGGCTTAGATGCGACTGATGGCCCCATTTATGGCGCTGCACAGGACAGTAGGCGCTGGGTGCAGTCGGCGACGAAGGGGGGCTAAAATTATTAGTGCTATTGCCACTGTCGCCAATAAACATTTTTCTTTAGCGCTCTTAGCTCTAATGCTGCCGCAGAGTTACGCCCGTGTCCATTACGGTCGTGGCGGCCGGCTCTCGGCTGATTGGTGTGTTTGTCTATCCTCTGAAGGATGATGATTAAATGGAAAAATTTGCGTCATTTAACAGGATGCATTTGTTTGCTGTTTTGTTTTGGAGATGATTGGTGGAGTTGTTGGATGGGAGTTGTGCACAGAGTGTGAAATAAGTTGAAGTTGAACAACTTGGACAAGATTCAGCCATTGTAAAATTGGAGCTTATTATTTATATGGTTAACATATATACAGATAACATCGAACCAAGAATTTCACGCCACGACTTTCGATTCGCGGCTGCATCTCTCCATCCTTGGCTAGCTGCGATTTTAAGCTAACAAGAGTTGATTTTGTTATCCGACATTCTCGCAACATGCCCAGCCCACCTCTTATGTTCGTAGATAACTACCGGTCTTATAAGAGTTTTGGTGCGGGGGTGAATCGTTTTTGACCGCAGTTTCTTCTGTAGCCCCCCAGACTTCCTGTGATGATGCGCCTTTGTATTTTACGACAGCAAGGATCCAAGGTAGACAATTTCATCCTTGCTTCAAGTTTCAGGCGGATGAACAGTGCTGCCACCGTTTCAAATGTTCGGCCCACAATGTCCATACCATCCGCGAAGCAAACAAATTGGCTAGATCTCGTGAAAATCATACCCTGGCGGTTGAACCCGGCTCGTCGCATTACACCTTCTAGGGCGATATTGGACAGAAGGCAGGAACGTCCATCACCTTCTCGAAGTCTCCGTCGAGTATCAAACGACCTGAAATAATCACGCAGTTTGTAAGCTTCCCGGGGAAGCCGTTCTCGTACATGATTTGCCATAGTTCTATGCCGTCGTACTGCCGTACGCCGCTTTAAAATCGATGAACAGGTGGTGCATATTTCTGGAGAATTTGTCGTAATCGAGCGGCCGTTGAGGAAGCCGGTTTGTCAACTTCACATGAACTTTTTCGTTCATTCGTTTTGTGATAAACGAGCTGGGATGGTACTCAGGATGGTGATATAACCCCTTCCTTCCACTCTTCCGGTAGCTGTTCTGTCTCCCAGATTCGAACTATAAGCCGCTGCAGACAAATGGCCAACATGACATCCCTAACTACCTTCATCTTAGTCATTGCTTCCATTGTCTTGGTCCTCACTGTCTACATTCTCCACGCCATTCAGGTGTTCGTTGAAGTGCTGCCCCCACCTTTCAATCATCTCACTTCACGTCAAGATACTTCCATCCTTATCTCTGCACATTTCGGCTCGCGGTACAAACCCTTTGCTGGATGCGTAGAGCTTACGGTAGAACTTTCGTATTTCCTGTACGAACGACTCAGCTTCTCCATCTTCACATACTCCGCTTCTTTATCCCAGAAAAGATGAATCTGTTGGTTCTGCTTCCGTTTGCATCGTTCCAAGTTCTACCGGATCCCTTGCTGCAGCATTACCCTACGTCGTTCTCCTCCAAAATATCTCAATACTCTTTGTTAAACCAATCACTACGTCGACTCCGTTCTACGTACCCCACAATGTTCTCAGCTGCTTTGTTTATGATTGCTTTGACAGTACTCAAATAGCAGTCCTCAAGAGGGGCTTCTCGAGCTCACTCTCGTCTGGCAACACTGCCTCAAGATTGAGACAGACATTCGTGGTTTACGTGGCCACGTCGTTGGATCGTGCGTCGGAAAAGTCCATCTACGATAACCTTCTGTTTTGCTGGACATAGCTCTGCAGCCATTGATGGGCCTTTGATCTTCGCCATGACAATACGGTACGCGTTGCCCCAGGGGCTAACATCAGCGGCTTGGCACAGGTCCTTATAGCAGTTCGTCTTGCTCAGTTTTATCTCTCGTTTTAATTCGGTCCTGGCCGCTCAGAACACCACCCTATGCTCCTCTCTGTCTTCTGCGGCTTTAGCTCTCTGAGCACGTCTGCTGGCTCTGAGACAACTAGCGTGAAGAATGCTGAGTTGCTCATTCTATCAGTAAGCTGGGCTTCGATTGATCCTTGGCTCCAGTTTCCTCGGCATGGTTGTGTTGCATGGTTGTGTCGCATGTCAGCTCGTCTGCGTTTCGGTTTGAGAGTTCGTTGTCGAACAACAGACTCTGTATTGCGACAGGATTTCGCTGGCCGATGCTACACCGGATCGCCAGATGGTCACTATGGGTATACTCCTCACACACTCTTCAGTGCATATTTGTCATCAGCGACGGACTAAAGAAGGTAGCATCGATGACGAACTCACGACCGTCCCTGCGAAAAGTACTTGCGGAACTTACGTTTGATAGTGTAACTTCCAGCTTTGCCAGAGCTGCTAGCAGGCTGCACCCTCTAGCGTTGGTACATCTGCTGCCCCACTCCACAGCCCAGTCTCCTCGACCGGTCTTCTTCCGATGAGCTTTTCAGTCAGTGTATCCAGCATCCGGTGGAACTGATCCATGGTCCACCTTGGAAGTAGCATAGCAGCTGTATACAAAGATCCCGTTGATTTTGACGATTACGAACCCTTCGGGGAATCTGCTCATCACTTGTATCGCAGCCTTCGCCGCTCTATCTGCTATCCAGTTTCCGTTATCGGGATACGGGATACACGATACGATTCAGCAATGATTGCGACATCAAACTTTGTTTCTGTTGTTGACTGCCACAACAGTTGCTGTGCTATGTCGCAATGATTGAGGTTTATTTGGGTTTCCTCTCTTACTGCCGACCTGCTGTCGCCTTTTTATATACAGGGCACCTGTAGCCCCCCGTCATGTGGTCGTTTCTGTCCTCCTTTTTGCAAAGAATGCATCTCGGGTTCTTTGTGCAGTCTGTTGCAAAATTACCCTTCTATCCGCATTTCCTGCACAGATCAGATCTGTTAGGACCTTTGCAGTTCCTCACCTGATGACCAAAACCCATGTACTTAAAGCATCTCTCCAATTCCTTTGGAACTCGAGGGACGACTCTCAGTGAGCACACCGACCAACCAACTTTTACTCGACCAGACTCCAACAGCTTGTTGCCTGTAGCTGTCGGCAGACGTATCGCCGCAATCTATGTGCCACCGTACACCTTCCTCAGCCGGATTGTCATTGGTGCATCTCGAAGATCGCAATGCCGTCTTCTCTTGTGATCTCGTCAAGATCGTTGCACTCGATCACTGGCTCCTGTGAGAGAGCTCTAACTATCGCCTCCTCACCAAGACATTTTTCGACAAGCGTCTTGAGGGCTATGCTCTTGATGGCAGGATCCTGCTTCAGCTCGAAGAGCATCTCACTTTTTTGGGTGCGTCTGGTTTTTACCACCTTCTCCCCTAGGTCCTTCAACTCCGGATCAGTTTTCACTTTTCGGAGTAGTTCAGCGTACGTCGTTCCGCTTTTTACCTCAACAATAAAAGCGTCGCCCATACTTCGCTCCCGACGAGGCTTAGGCATCTGCTTCTTCTTCTCTCCTGAAGTCTTTCTGGTTGCCGACAGTGCGCCATTCACTGCCTTCACCTTTCTTCTCGTCGTTTTTGAGCTTATTCAGCTCCTCCTCCGAGCGTGGATTCTGGGGTTCCTTTAGTGTTTGCAATGCATCGGCCGTTGCCTTTTCCGATGCCTTTCTTGTCCTTAAGAACCTTTTCGACAGTCTCTGCTCCGATTTGACACGCGTCACCATCTCTTTTATTTCCTTGTGGACGTTGTGCCTGTCCTTTACATAATCATAGAGTTCGTCGATCCGGTTTCTGACTACCTCCATCGCGTCTTTCTTCTCAACACTCGAGTTGTGCTACTGTTGCGTTGCGGGGTGAACAGCCGTGTCAGGAACCTCTGTGACTTGCTGGTACTTGCAGTGGCCTTCGAATTTGGAAGTGGTGACCTCTGTAGCTTTACGCTATTTGCGAACACTATCGCATCTCCGTCTCCGTTATCTGGCATTTTGCCATCGCCGTTTAATTTTATTTTTCTTTCGTCTTTTCTTTCCTCCGTTGTCCTCCATTTTGTTGGATCACCCCTCCAAACCGCTATCTCCACACGTTGTAGATAGTCGCCTATCGTGATCATATGGTTATCTTTGAATCAGAGAGGCCATGCTAGCGTTGACACGGTCCTTCATGGGGACCATGTTCAGAGCCGGATCGGCGTATGTCAGGAATGTAATATCTGAGCCTACTACCCATCACTTAAGGTGACAAGCTTTGAACGTATCCATAAGCCTGCCAAGGTTTTGCCGGGGCGGGACAGCCGCACCATTGGCCCACTTGCCATTTTTGGAAGGTGTCATCCTTCCATACTTAGTACGAAGAATAGCCCGACTACACGCCCTGCGCGTAAAGTCCAATCCGTTGATCCATGTCGAATCCGTTTTCGATGCTATGACCATTAGACCGTAATTCGGGATCTCACTGGCTTTGATCCTAATGTGCCGGTTGGCAACCTTAGGCGCTGAGGAATCCAAGCTCCCAGCACGTTAACTCGCAGAGGGGAGGGGTCGTTCAGCCCCTGGATGCGTCCTTGCAGTGCCTGCTGATCCCTGTCTGTCCAACTGTCTCTCTGACCCGGAAAGTACTGAACTAATTGGCGTGAAAACTCGTAGGGGTTTTTAGGGCCGGGAAAGATTCTTTTGCTGGATCGAGACCCCTTTCCCCTCTGGAAGGCCTGGCTCCCATAAATTTCTACATAACTCTGGAACTTATCATGCAAATGGAATCAAATTTAGCATGTTACAGTTTTGAAGGCATAATATGTCTCTATGTTGGTTTGAATCCCCTCTCTATTCTGGAAAAAGGGGCTTCCATGCATGATGAAACACAAATTTCAACCAAACAACAACATATGTTACAGCATATCCAACAGCAATCCGGGTATTTGAAAAAATGAAAAATATATAGAAACGAATTTATAAAGGCATTCCACATTTTTGGCTTGTCATGAAACTTCCGAGAGAACTCGGAATTGTTTTAATATTTTTGTTGTTTTTAAACATTTTTAAACATTAGCATATATAGAATTCTTAAAAAATCAAACACAATGCAACTTTGCTGTTGGGTTCTCTCTTAGCTCAGTCGGTTATTTGGTTGCCATTTGGTTGAGAAAACATAAATGTGACTTGTTTCTATCATAGCCAAGTAGCAGCAAGCAATTATGATGACAGTGTGCTGCTTGGGTGGCATCGAAGGCTATCAATTAAAGCCTGTCCACGTTAAATTTTGGACACTTTTCTTTCAGTGTAGATTTTAAATTATTTCACGGATCGCTGAAACGTTTCACTTATATGACAGTTGAAACTGTCCACTTTATTTCGTGGTTCAACATGTTTACATTCTTGTTACTTTCAGTAAAATGGCGTCGAATCAAGTGGTAGTGCGCAAACGCATTTTGTACGAACAGAAACAAAATCCAAACTAATCGGTACGTGGTCTTCCCAAGAAACTAAAACTACCGAAAAGTACCGTATTTAGTGTTTGCAAGTCATTTGACCAACGCTTAACTGTGGATCGGAAGGTTGGAAGTGGAACAAATTGAAAAGTATGCTCCCGACAAATGGACAAGAAAGTAATAGGCATTATTGTGAAAAATCCCAATCTTTCTGTGCGAAATGTGTCTCGCAAAGTTGGGAATTCAAAATCATACGCACAAAACGTGAAGCAGAGGCAACTGCAACTGAAGGCGTACAACGTGAAAAAGAAGCCCAACCGTAATGACAAGCAAAATGTCACTGCAAAAAGTCGGAGTTTAAGAGCTTTACACCAATTTTTTGCAAACATTTTCTTGTATCATAATGGACGACTCAACATACGAACTCGAAGACTTTAAACAGCTTCCGGGTCTGGCTTTCTCTACCGCAATGCAAAGTAACGCCGTTGTCGAGCATCGCCGAACAAAGACGGTACCCAAATTTCCGGAGAAGTATTTGATTCGGCAGGCCGTATGTAGTTGTGGTCGAAAATCGAAAAGTTTCGTCTCTACCGACACTATCAATAAATATGGGTACGAGTAAGAATGTCGACTCTCCAACTCTGTTTTGGCCGGATTTGCCCTCTTGTCACTATGCGAAATCCATCCTGGAATGGTATTAGGTACAAGAGGTCAAATACAAGCCAAAAACAGCCAATCCACCAAACTGTCCAGAACATCGCCAAATAGAGAAGTACCGGGCTTTAGTTAAGCGGAAACTCTTCGAAACTAAGAAGAAAGCAAATGGTACCACATCATCAAGGCGGATGTATCTGAGCTTACCGTACGGAACCTGATAGCGGGTGTACCACAGAAAGTTCGAGAATTTTACAGAAAGTAGGATTTACATCTTATTTTGGTGTCCAAAATTTAACGTCGACAGGCTTTAATAACCTTGGAAGAGCATTTAGAACACTAAGTTGACAGCAAGCAACAAGCGAATTTCGCAAGCAAAAAGCTTGAAATGCTAAAGAAATAAATAACGTGCAGTTTAAGCTGCGTTGAAATCATTTGTTTAATTATCAGCAACTCGAAGTACATCTTATTCTTTTGAATGCGTTGTTAATTCTCGTAGAGCAAAAAAATCTCAAAATAACTTTTCTCAACCGTGAAAAAAAATCCAAGCATTAAACTGAATCCTGGCATCTCAACAACGCAACAATTAGAAGACACCAACGCCAGAACGATTAATCTCGGGGCTCCTGGATTGTCCCGGATAGATTGGAGTGAGAAAATCGACACGATCCATTCTACACTACACATATATTTACTCCAGCAGATATTGAAGCGGATAGGCAAGCAGGCAAGCTGTGAGGGGGGGGGATTGAAAAATCGCGATATACGCGGAAAAATTGCCTCCAGAGGTTGCTATCGTCGGTGTAGGCTTGGCTTAGCTTGGCTTGGACGCGGCACCGTCCAATCCAAGGATATCCCGCAACGTCTACTACACACACGGACCAATTGCGGTATGTTCCCCCGGTATTGTATGTATGCTCTGCCCGCTGTACATGGGCCTTTTCTATGTGTCGAAAAGACTTTCCCATATGGGTTTCGTACAGGTCCTGCTCGGAGAGTGGGAAGGGGATTTCCAAGTGCATTGGAAAGCGCTGGGTGGCGCTACTATCTCTGCGTTGTATGGAAAGTTAGTGTGAGTATATGTGGATGGTAATTTATTTTCAAGTTTCACCAGCCGCGCAATAGGAAAAAGGACCCCATCGAAGCGGACCACCGTAGACCAACCAGTATTTCTCATTATTACGCTCGATATTCCATCTTACTTGGCACCACCACGACCACGCCAGGACCAGAGACCAGGTTGCTTCCCGGGTGAAAAACATTGCAAAAACGAAAATAAATATTGGTTTGGGGTTCGCTTGCACGGACACATGGCTGGCTACCTTCCTACACGATGCTATGTGCGTTGCGTGAAAGCACCGTACCAGGCGAGCAGTGATTTGAAAATTAAATTTTCCGTGAAAATTAATTATTTTGTTTTCACATTTTTCCCCGCTGCTGTGACACTGGATGATGGGGGCAAAAGTTTGACTATATGCGCGCCGCGTTCATTCTAATTGGTGACCGCCACAATGAGCAAAGAAAATCGATTAAAATCACTGTCGCTTGCCGCTGTCTTCGCGCTTCCGTATATATGTGGTTGTAAGCGTACGTGTGCATGTGAGCAAGTGGCTTCGCGATTTAGTGAATGACCGCGAGGCGTGCTCTCCCATGTGTGTGTGCGTGGGTGTGTGTGATTATGCCAAGGAGGAAAAACCGTCAAGTGAAAAAAAGAAAAAATAAATTACCATTATTGGCTTTTCTCTGATTGCTTTTTCCCATGGGTAGTAGTATCCTTTGGCTTTTACTTCTTGTTATCATCTTGTTTCTTTATTTTTTCTTCTATTTTTGATGTTTGTTGATGGTTGGGTAGGCGGGGAGGTTCTCGTTTCGAGTGGGTGAGTAAGTAGGCGATTTTCCTTCGAGGTTCTTTTGCGATGACTTTTGGGCTTTATCTTCTTGAGGTGCCTGCATGTTGTTGTTGATGTTGTTGTTGAATTGGAGAAACGCTTTTAGTGAATGAATTGCTTCAAGCACGTTGTGCGAACACTGTGTGCAATAATGAGAAAATATTTGCTTTTAGCTGTTGGTCAGCATACAAGACGTGAAGCACTCATGAGAGCTGCCTTTAGAACATAGAGCATAGAATAAATATGTCTCTAATATTAGGTCTCCGGTTTTTTTCATGGAATCATTGTTCATGAATAGGTATTTTATAAAGTGTGACTATTTTCTGTATGTCTAGGATGCATTACTAAGCATATCGATCAACATAAGATCTATCAATCTTGGATAAATAATTTAAACCAAGCATAATCAAACATATTCAGCATCCACAGCTGATTACGATCATTCCTTCCGCTTCTGCCGGCTCAACCAGCATCTATCAATTATTATTTATATTGTATTGGATTAATTATTTAAATTTATTATTGAGAGGCAAGAAACCAAAAATTGACGACATGTAAATGAAATTTGTTTTGGTGGCACTTGTAATTCGATGATCACTCATTGGTCAGTCAGTTAACATATTTTTATTAAAACACTTCTTGCTTCTCTCGCATCATTCCGCGAATGCATTATTTTGAATTATTATACAATGTTTCAAAAGTTGCTATCTTAATATACTGCTTATTCCATTCCATGTCCTTGAAACTCTTTATCATGGTATTTACTGCTAAATCTAAGAAACCAATTAGCTTTCGGGACAATTTAGAGTAATAATGCAACGTGAAATTATATCTTCAAAGTTGAAAAAAAAAACCTGTTCGGCAAATCTTTTTTGCTGCAATCAAAGATATGTGATAAATTTTCTCTTATACAGAGAAATAAATAATTAATTTGAACAAGCGCGTAAAATTTCCGCTAGTTTAATTCCAAGCCAAAGGAGGCGTAAACAACGCAACTGGTTGTAGTCTTTGATGAGCCATACAACAATGTTTGCAATCGTTCATACAACAGGCTTGATTCAGGCGTTATCTTGCTTAAATTTACATGAAATATCTCATTCTTTTCTGCCAAATCTAGCATTCCCTTTATGTGCATTAAATAACGCAGAAAATTTAATGTTTCTTTCTATCTGTGTATTCTCAGGCATTCTTCTCTTTTCAGTGAGCGAGAAATAGCGCTATAATCATTAGCCATTTTGGGCTAGGACAATAGTTAATGCTAAAGTCCCAACTATTTTAAAAGAAATGGAGCATCACTTAACCTTCTCAGACAAGATGCTCCCAACTACTGTTTTTAATAAATTTTTGTACACCAAACAGGGCATTCTGTTCAACTATTCTCTCCAACTATTCATTTCCTTTTTTCTTTGATATCTACTGCAGGCTACGTGGGTTCCCCGTGTCTTCTTAAAGTAGATTCCAAATCCTCCCTATGTTTCACGGTTGCATGGACGTGGCCAGGTGAACGATCGAGAAGTCTGTTTGCGGAGATTATTGCGTGAAGAAACGTATCCGTAACTGGATTCGTTTTATGCTGACAGGCAATGTCCTCAACGAATTATTCCTCATCGAAACTCCATCCCCAAGGTGTGCAAACGTCAATGCTAATGCTAATGCTAGGATGTATCACTAAGCATATCGGTTCAATTTAGCCAAATTTACGTCATTTTAAAATCATGAAGATAATTTGTTCAGTTTAACCATTGAAGCAGTGATGGCTAAAAAGTTAAGGAAATCTTAAATATCGCTCTAGTATAAAAGTCGATAAACAATTTCGCAACAGCTACAACATAAATCGATCATCATAATGCCAACATGAGTTTGTTGATTGTCGCTGGATTTTTGACATATTTGATTTATAGGTCGAATGAAGGAGCTAAGCTAACATTATATGTTTTTCTTCTTGGATTTGTTCTTTTTTTATGGTCAGCTCAATCGTAAGACATGACTATAGAGCAACACCATGTTGGAGGAAGCTGGGTTCGATTCTCGGTCTGGTGCCCACCCCTCTTCCCATCAAGTCCAGCCGGTAGTTGTCTGTCTGCCATTTCATCAGTTATCTTATATGCAGCTATAAGCTGACCATGTCCAATGCAGTCAATAACAAACATACAATTCGACACAGATTTTTCATTGGAACTCAATTTTTTTTAATCAATTGATTATCGAGATTTTCAGCCCGCGGCTGTTTTATCTCCCGTCGTAGTCACTCGAATACCTTTTTGGTTATTTCCGTATCTTTTCCGGGGATGAGATTCGACTCGTGACTTTGACGTGAGAGATTTGGATGTTAACCTCTACGCTGGGGTCACTACCGGCCGGTACTTAACTGACAAACGTCATTCTTTTGTTTGACAAACGTTTATTCTTTTGTTAAATATCTCAAGATACGAAGTGTTGTCATGTAAGTCACCAATTCTATCGGATCTTTCTCTTCAAAATGTTCGTGGTGTATTAATGAAATGAATGAAAGGTCTCAATGTCGAGAAATTTGCGGAAAAACTTCATTTTTCATTTCGGTCCTAAAGATAAATCTCTGTTGAACTTACAGCGCTCGACTGAGTGCCTCAAACAGTTCAAAATGTACTGGTATGGATACTATACATCAGTTGTTTAGAATAAATCAGGAACATTTCACTTTAACACAAACTTTTTATTGTAAAATTAAATTATTCGTCCTGAAAAGGACGGTGGTTATGATACCCGTTAGAAAATAATTTCTATTTCTGCTTTCCTCAAATTGCCACGTCGTAGTACGTTTGGTTGAGGGCACTGAAAGAGGCATCACGCTGGAGGGCTTAGAAGCCAATTCACTCTTAAAACAATCTAGAAATACCTGATATCAAATTATTTAGGGAAGGGAAAAAAAAGTGCACGTCTCATTTGCTTGACAATTCTTTTATTGTTGTTTATTCTCTAATTGTCATTGATCAAACATCAAATATACCTATACAGCTGGTATCATTTATAACCTTTTTGCTCGCTTCATTATCGAAAAGGGTCAGTGATTTATGAGGAATTAATAATATGTTTCAGGTGCAGACAATTCAACATTCAAAAATATATATTATAATTTAAATGTGCATACGACAGCCGTGATCAAAGCACTAACTCCAACAACATATGTCTTATGATCAGACCTTTCGAATTAAAGAAAGGTCATCATAAAGTATTACTTAAGATAAACGCTGACAACGGAATAAAGGCTAAGGATTCAGTAGTCTCTTGAATTAAAGTCAAACCCAGATTGCAAGATTCAAACAACGCTTTTGAAACATTTCCGTGTTAGTACACTCTTGTTTTTACGGTGATGAAATCGAGGTAGTAGACCAATTCGTGTATCTGGTTGATTGCTCATTGATGACCGCCGACCACGACACCAGCAGAGAGACGCATTATGGCTGGCAATCGTGCCTACTTTCGACTCCGAAAGACGTTAAGATCGAACAAAGTTCGCCGGACTACAAAGTTGCCCATCTACAAGGCATTAATTAGACCGGTAGTCCTCTACGGTCACGAAACATGGACAATGGTTGTGGAGGACCAACGCGCCCTTGGAGTCTTTGAACGGAAGGTGCTGCGTACGATCTGCGTTGGAGTGCAGATGGAAGACGCAACGTGGAAGAGGCGAATGAACCATGAATTGCATCAATTGCTGGAAGAAACTTGCGATATGTACGCTAAAATCGGTTGAATACGATGGGCTGGGCAGGTCGTAAGAATGTCGAACGACAGCCCTGTTAAAATAGTTGTCGAAAACGAACCGACGCAGCCGTAACGTTGACCACATGCGTAACGTTGACCGAAATTAACCAAATTTTGTCCAGATTCTCTTTCGAGCGTATTATTTACATTTACTCAATTGTGTTGCTGGCAATGAGATTTTGATCGAGATGGAAGATAGTTAAAAAATTAGAATTAAAATTAAACGTTATCTACTCGTTCGAATGACGAAAACCGCGTCATATTCCGACAACCCCGTAAAAAATTGCGAAATAAGCGACTCTAGTGTGTTATCATTTTTTGTACATCTTCTCAAAAGGTCCTAAGTAACAATCAGTGATTCTCTCCTCTTTCGTTCTTTGTTTTTAGTTAATTGCGAAGCCATTATAATAGCTTCCACCGGTTTGTCCTTACAAATCGAAAGATGGTCTTGCTGTCTAGCATTATTATGATATTCCCAAACAAAATGACAATTTGATTTTTATGATTTTTTCTCATTTTGAAGTAAAATTTTACAATGTTTTCTTCATATTACCCAGGATGAATCAAATAAAAAAGAAATCAAGTAAATCCATGGAGACATTCGTGAAATATGCCGTCACGAACGGACAGCATTTCATTTTTATATATATAGATAGATGATCTCCAATCGATTAATCCTGAAATGCAGGTTCCAGGAACGGACGCCAGTGGACACCAAACCAGGAGCTAGACCAGGAATAACGTGCAGAAAAAAGAGAGAGCGCTGATTTTAAGCAGAATCAGAATATTTTGGAGCGCGACTTGATGTTTCGCAAAGCTTTGTTCAGAGGGCCAAGAAATAATCCGAATTAGAAACGTACAATGCGTAGAACTTTCCAAATTGGAACTAACGTAAGCAGAGTGTTGTCAAAACGCGTGCCCGGAAACTCTATCGAAAGCTCTTAACGAAATACCGAAACTGCGTAAAAATGCAGATTTTAAGCAGCTGTCGGAACTGGAACATTTCACGGCTAACGAGAGGTTTTCTGTGGATCATCGTTTTAAGCGAAAAAATTGTCGTGCCTCATTTGAACAATTCTTTGTAGCCTATTCTTTGTAGTGCCTCATTTGACAGGCCATATCCACTTGTTTTAAACGGAGTAAGACATTCGTGACCAAATGCGCCATAAAAGGTTAGATTTACAAAACTGAGTGCCTTAGAAAAACGGCTTTTGCCGTTTTAGAGACAGCACGATCAAAAACCGTCGTTTGGCCCGATTTGGCTTCTACCACTACTTCTAAACCGTGCAGCAGAGGTATGCGGCTAATTCTGTGGATTTTCTACCGATAGACATGAACCCACTCAACTGTACTGAACTCCGTCCACTCTAAAAGTATTGCGTCGACAGCCAGGAATGCTGGACCGGAGGGAAATCGAAAGCCGGAGGCCACAACGGCGATAAAAAGAGGTGCCCGCTGTTTCGTGTGGAACGCAAACCTCTCCTTCCGAGATGTCGCAAAGAAGCTGGAAGTGGCAGCTTCAACCGTGGATAGAGCTAAAAAACGAGCTGGACAGTCGACTTACAAAAAAGTGGTGACTCCATGTCACGACGATAAACAAAACACATCGGCCAAAGCACGATCGCGAAAGTTGTACACGACGATGCTGACGAAATTTTAATGCGTGGTAAAGGACGATGAAACTTACGTCAAGGCAGAATTTAAACAGCTTCCTGGACAAAAATTTATATGTTAACCGGACGGGGAAAGGTGGAAGATATTTTCAAGCACATTAAACTGTCAAAGTTCGCGAGGCAATATCTGGTGTGGCAGGCCATCTGTACCTGTGGATTGAAGAGCAACGTTTACATTTGCAAACGGAACTGTCAACCAGGAAATTTATCTGAGCGAGTGCCTACAAAAACGTCTACTGCCTTTCCTGAAGCGACACAATTGTTCCGTTCTAATTTGGCCGGATTTGGCATCTTACCATTACGGGAAAAAGACCATGGAGTGGTATGCTGCCACCAGCATTCAAGTTTTGGCCTTGGCTAAGAACCCTCCCAACACGCCAGAGCTCCGCCTAATCGAACAATATTGGGCCATCGTCATGCGGAACCTTAAAAAGACTCAAAAAGCTTTTGTTAGCCAGAAGCAGTTCGAGGCAAGCTGGTGTTCTGCGGCGAATAAAGTGGACAAGGAGACTGTACAAAATCTTATGGCAGGTGTTAAACGAAAGACCAATTCGCATTTGTTAAAAGGAAGCTTAGCTGATTATTTCTCCTATATTCTGGACTAACTGAACTAGAAAAAGAAAAAGAATTTGACTTATTAATAAAAACTTTGATCGACGCACACAATTTTGATCGAGACACCCTTTACTAGTGGGCAAGTCACTGGACCCAAAATCTCAACGTTCAAGGTTCAAATTCAGGTGGTTCCATATTTTCATTTTATCAACGTCATTATATTTCATAAAATAAATCTATGAAATTCATACTGATTTCTTATAGCATATGATCATAATGCTATCTTATGACTATCGAAAGTTTATTTCGCTGAGTGTACTGTGATAAATTGGTTTCATTTTGATATTAATAGTCGATTCACCCATCAATTTTAAGCATAGCAATAATTATCGACTCACCCTTTAAAGTGACTGAGACTTTGCGTAAAGAAATATCAAATCAACATAACCCGTCAAAACATAAAAATTCACTAATCCCAAATTCACCTCAGACATGGCCAGTTGAATATGCCGCCGAGCCCAGCCCACAGTTCAAGGGAATTGAATTTTCACAATTCCAACCGAAAACAAAAGTCCATGCAAAAGGAGAACAACAATAACTCAATGTAATAACCCAAGAACATAGCCCGCAAAGAACCTCATAAAATTGATGAGCACATGTGAATCGAACCGCAACAATAACAATAATAATCATCATCGCCAACACCGCCGTCGACGGCATTCATTTGCTGCTGTTCCCGAAAATAAAGAAAATATGAACTTGCTTGAACTTCTTCGGACTGCAACGCCATTCTCGCGCGGTTTCGGTGGGTTGCACTTTTCGCTTTGCTATTGCTTCATTAATTTAAGCTACCTCCTTTCCCGTCATAATGTTTTCCCGAGAATCGGGTGCTGAAATTTTTACAACTTATTTAAGTGAGCTTGACGGTCAGAAAAAAAATCGTGGTTGAGGGATTGTTCGAAATAGCTTTAGTCTAGTATAATTTACGATGTTTCTCCCGAGAGAGGGTTATTTTGAGCGGGTTAATCCTTTAATTTTATTGCAAAATTTACGACCTGTTGGCGAATGATACCGCCGTCGTCGGTGGAGTCGGAAAGTAGAATTCTTAAGTTTCTTTTTTTTTATGGGGCTCATGTCAACCGGCTATGATTAGAAGCAGTAGCAGCACCAATTGATGGCGGTATATCAGATGACCTGACTACAGTCTGTCTACCTGGCACTAATCTATCAAAGTATGCATCAACTCGACGCGCCGGGCCATAAATAATTGATGCATATTTCATTCCTAATCGCTTCAATCGACGGTCGCTTTTTGTGTCAGTGTTTTTGAAATGTGCGCGGCATGTGCCCGCCAGTGGTAAACATACGCCATCGCCGTCCGCGAAGGTGGAGTCGCGTGGTGTTTTGGCCGATCGGTGATGATGATGATGATGATGACGCCGGCGACGGCGACACTGGACTTGCAACTTGACGGGTGGATTCATCCGGGGGTAAAATGGGTTCCATCGGCTGATGAATGTCAAATAATGAAAAATTCGGAATAAAATTCGTCCATCAACTCTGAGCATGCAATGCTACAATTTCAAAAACAACTTCTAACGATTTGGTCAAATGTAGAATCTGTAATTGTTCATCCAATGTAAATGTTCATCTGTAAGAAAACAGAATCTTAGCAAATGATAATTGTCACCACGAACTCCGCCGATCTCTTCGTATTGCACATTTCACCCCGCCCTCCCTGCATGTGTACGATCCCGAAATTCACTGCAACAACAATATCCGCTTCTGGCAACGTTAGAGTTAGTTTTCATTGGAAGAGATTTTTTCCCTCGCCAGTGCTCCTTCCACCGGCGAGCTTTTCCGATGACGGGAAACTGAAGCGGCAAAGCTGAAGGCTAAACAAAACGCGACTGAATTTCCAATCTACCCGAGAGTACGAAAGACAAACACACTCACTCGCTCACAAAATCTGCATTGCAAGCAATAATTTTCATCGTCGAGGCTTCACTCTTCGCCAGGCGGCGAGGTAAAATATGATACGCAGTGCAAGGTTTTTCTCTTGATGCTCGAAATCTACCTCCGCCGCGTCTCCGCTGCCTCAAAAGCCCAAGTCAAGGGACGGGACAACACTGGGTGGACTGGGAATAGTTTCCGAAGAAGAGTTACCGCGGGAAAATCGGCTCAGTGCACATGATGAAAAATTCGCTCCAAGGAACCGGCAGGAATCAGTGCGGAAGAGAACGAGCAAATCCGATCGGTCCGCGTGGTCTGATATGCGACGTGGGTAGCCGAGAAAAAAAATTGAGTGATGTGTTCTCTTGTTTTTTTTAGATGGAAATAAATTTTCTTCTGGATGGATAGAGGTTGCAAACGCAAGGGGCGAAAGAACTATTGCGCTATTGATTCGATAAGGCTTTATGGGCGCGTGTGTGTTGTGTTGGTGGAAATTTTCTTTTGAGAATGGGTTGCAGTTTGCAAAAAACATCATTTCTTATTAACTGTAGTAGCACACTTGTTGCCATTCGATTGAGATAACGTCAGTATGACTTGCTAAGTCATAATCAAGTTACAACAACTAATTATGATTATAGTGTGTTACTTGGAAAGATTATGTACACATAAAAGAAACGAATTTATTCATACATTTAATCGGTTCGTTTAGGCTCAGGCGTGTAAAACACTTTACGGAGCCGATATTCAATATTGTTGTTTTATAAAATTTTATTTTTTATGTTAGTAAAAGCGGGATGCCAATTACTCGTGGCTAGCTCGAGGTTAATTGGTCACATTATAGTTTGGAAAGGGCTAGGTAGGTAACTTATTTAAGCCATTATTTGCTGCTTTTGGTTGCGACATCTACCAAATCTTCGATCTCTGTAGTCCCTTTCAGGAACTAAGATGGGTGACCACGGCTTGCTGAGCAGGTACAAGTAGCACGGAAACAAAAGGATTATTTAACTTGGACAGAATGGCAGTGCATTTACTAGAGTGGAAGGAAGGGGAGTGTTGACGTTACACTCTTAGATCAGACAAACAAAGGAATTCGTAAATCGCTTGCATGTAGGGAAGATCACACATTCCCAAAACATCTCTTACCTCGCGGACGGGTTGTCTACCTCCACTAGGATATCCAATAGTCGTGCTCTGGAGGCATCATTATCCGGGCAATGCCAAACTGCGTGAGCGATGTCATCATAACCGGTTCCGCACCTACATAGATTAATTTATTCATACATTATAAGATTTGGTCCTTCTATATGGTTGACTACTTCGGCGTCCTTTAAGGTCGCTCCAAATTTTGAGTGAACCAAGAGAAAAAGTTTAAACTTGGTCAGTAGATGGGGTTTTTGCCCAGGTCTTCAATTCATCCATGCCTACTTTATAACATCGTTCTAGTTTATGCATGAATTCACTAGAGTGAAGGTTTTCCTATCTGCAAGCAAAATCATCAATGTTTTGATAGCTTGTGATTACGATATAAAGACTGTATTCGATGAAATTTGGACATGCGCAATTGTTCGTAACTTTTGAGCGTGTGGGTAAAAATTATTGAAATTTTAACTGAATGTATTTCATTGTGTTGTGTCAATTGTGTAATGAGTTTCGTGAAAATCGGTCGAGTGATTTCAGTGATGGCTTCGAATGAAGAAATAGTGCGCCAACAAATTTTGGGCACTCACTTCGAAAATCAAAACGCTTCTCATCGATGGATCGGAAAACAGCTCGGAATCGCACATTCAACCGTATCTCATGTGATCAAAACGTTCAAGAACCGTGAGACAACCAAGCGGAAAAATGGTAGTGGCAAAAAACGTGGCACATCAAATCCGGAGAATGCCAGGATGGTATTGAACCAATTTAAGCGTTATTCCAACATTTCGATCAGGGATGTTGCGAAAAAGTCGAAAGTTTCAGTTTGTTTTGTGCAGAAAACAATGAAACGTTCTGGATTACATGTGTACAAGGTCCAGAAGGCACCGAACCGGAGCGATAAACAGAACTCGGTGGCCAAAACTCGTGCAAGAAAATCGCACAGGGAGTGGCTCACAAAACCGTTCTGCATTGTGATGGACGATGAGACCTACATTAAAGCCGACACCAAACAAATTCCATGACAGGAACACTACGTAACCACCTCTAAGTTGGCCGTTCTGGAGAGTATACGGAAGAAGAAACTGTCGAAATTCGCCAAAAAAAATCTTATCTAGCAAGCGCTCTGCGGATGTGGAAAAATGAGTCAACCCTTCATCACCTCTGGGACCGTCAACGGACAAATCTACAAGAACGAATGCCTCCAAAAACGACTTCTACCCTTCTTGAGATCTCATGATGGCCCGACACTGTTTTGGCCGGATTTGGCATCTTGCCACTATGCTCGGCCCGTCTTAGACTGGTACAAAGATAATAATGTAGTTTTTGTACCAAAAGACGTCAACCCTCCAAACACTCCGGAACTTCGCCCAATTGAAAAATTTTGGGCAATCATGAAGGCTGGTTATTCATGGCTATCCAGGTTGGGATAGTTTCCATATCTACAAACGAAACCACATTATGTTGCGAAACGAAACGAAATCATGGAGGCCGATTTTTAATGCTGCACCGGCTGCCATGTTGTACAAATATTCGATGATAGCATTCTTTGCTTCAAATTGCTCCTTTGAAATGGCAATCCGTTTTGTTTTCAATCTCTGCCAATATCTTTTTTCCCGTTCAAAGTGTTCCCTGCACTGTTTTACAATCTCTTCATTACAGTTCCGTTTGCTCGTCATGTTGTCATACTTTTTTTTTTTTTTTTTAGACTTTTGGTAGTTCTTCTATACTTTTAGCATATCGTAGTGCTCGTCTCCTCTCTTTTTTCATGAGAATTTTGTATAAAGTAATTGACAAATGAATAACTACAAGCACTAAAATCACATAGATTAACACTTCGCTATTTTCCAAAATTTCACCATGTAGTTCTTGGTTGTTAACTATGCGAATCTGCGGGTCCGCATTATGGGTCACTGCCGACTTAGAATTAGTTTTTCCCATCGTGCACTAACTGTCTGGCTCATCGTCACAATGAAATTGCATTCGTACCGCGGATAGCGGATGCAGTTGGTTTTCGCACTTTCACACCATTTTCCTAGATTTTGCTTTTCACACTCATCTTTAACATGTTGCTAACTATTTTTCACTGTTAATTAATTAATTAATTCGAATCACTGGCAGAGGATCGCCATGTGATATGTAGTGAATCACTCGGTGGTTGGAACAGTAATACGTTTATTTAATGTTTCTTTCTTAAAGCTAAACGGGTGCCGATCGCGTAGCACACGCTGCGTCAGCATAAGCATTTATCGTCCGTTGAACGATGTTGGATGTTTATACCGATAATGCTTACCAAGCATAAGCAATCCATATCGCACTCGGTTGATCGTGCATATATGTTGAGTAAGACTGTGGCTAGGTCGGTATGCACCACAATAGAACAATAGTGATCTAAAGAGGTGTTCTAGATTACACTGGTCGACAGAGATTTTTAGATCCAGAGCTCCATGCTCCCGACCACCGAATATCTGTAACTAATACAGTTACAGGTATTCCACTAAAGAGCTTAAATTCTCTAGGATTCACCGAATATCGTATTTTGACCTCATGCGATTTTCATTTTTCTTCACAAATTGGCATCAAAAATTGACAATTTGATATATTTTGAGAACCCCTCAAATAACTGCCTCAGCTTAAATGTAAATGCTCCAAAAGCATACTTTGAAATTTCTCAGACTTTAACAAACAACTTTGCAAAAGAAAGTGTGCCGATCCGACATCACCAGAAAAAGTTACGAGCGTTGAAAGGCAGCATATTTTAGCAACAAAAAAACAGCAAAGTACAGTAAACCCCCCGACATGCGCGGATTCCCTTGCCGGTGGCCTCAAATGACATATGGGCATTGACCTTTGTTGTGTCATCAGAAAATATCTCGTGATCCTTCGTAACTAGGAAGTTACTTTCTTGAGCAAAATTGTTCAGTATGTCAAAGCCTTCAGGATGGTAAACTTAAAACTTCATAATCATCTCACTACGCGGCGCTAGTGTGCATGTAAACTTACTTTATAACATGAATCTCGAGATCCTTGACATATAGCAAGTTGGCGTCTTTGACAAAAAATGTTTGGTTGATTGAGGCCTTTCGGATGGTGTACGTCCGTTACGTGGCGCTACTCTACATGTGAATTTTGAGTATTAACTGTATTTTGAGATCTAGATCGTGTATAAATTTACTGTTTTCAGAAATGTTAGTTGCAATTATGAGTTTCCAGACGCTCGACTCAACGGTTCAGAATTATCGCACTCCGTGGCGCTAGGGTGCACGTAAACTTAATGTATAATCTGGATCCCGATATTATTGAAATATAGCAAGATGGCATCTTCGAAAAAGATATAAGAGGGGTCAGGGCTTTTTCAGTGGTGTACACATTAGATCAAAATTCGTCGGCTGCGTGGCGCTTGAGTTCATGTAAACTGTTTGTAATATCTGTATTTTGATATTAAAATCAAGCTCTAGATATAGATCATGCTTTAATTCATCATTTTGAGGAAATTTCTTTGAGTAACCATCTTCCAGACTTCATAGTTCAGAATTATTTCACCGCGTGGAATTTTTGGTACGTTCTTCTGAAAACTTAGGGTTTGTCTTTAAGAGAAGTTCTTCACAAGACTTCGGATAAGTCCTTCAGAGAACTTCATGGATGTTCTTGAGAGAACTTCAGAGAACTTCAGTGAAGTTTTACAGCGAACTTCAGGTAAGTTCTGCAGAGACTTTCAAGTCAGTTCTTCAGAGAACTTCAGGAAAGTTCTGCAGAGTACTTAAGGGAAGTTCTGTAGAGAACTTCATAGAAGTTGTGCAGAGAACTTCAGGGAGTTCTGCAGAGAATTTCAAGGAAGTTTGGCGGAGGATTTCCGAAAATTCTTCAGAGAACTCAAAGGAAGCTTTTCAGAGAACTTCAGGGAAGTTTTAAGGAGAGGTCTAGTAAAATTCTTCAGAGAACTTCAGGGATGATTTTCAGAGAACTTCAAGGAAGTTTTTCAAAAAAAATCAGGGAAGTTCTGCAGAAATGTTCAAGTAAGTTCTTCAGAGATTTCCACTGAAGTACTTCAGAGAATTTCAGGAAAATTCTGCAGAGTACATAAGGGAAGTTCTGCAGAGAACTTCAGAGAAGTTGTGCAGAGAACTGCAGGGAATTTCTGCAGAGATCTTCAGGGAGTTCTGCAGAGAACTTCAGGGAAATTTTGCTTAGGATTTCAAGAAAATTCTTCAGAGAACTTAAGGGAAGCTTTTCAGAGAACGTCAGGAAAGTTCTGCAGAAAATTTCATTGAAGCTCTGCACAGAACTTCAGGGAAGTTTTGCAGAGAGTTTCAGAAAAGTTCTTCAGAGAACTTCAGGAAAATTCTGCAGAGAACTTCAGGGAAAATCTTCAGAGCACATCAGAACAGTTCTGAGGAGAACCTCAGGGATGTTATACAAAGAACTTCAAGAAAGTTTTGCAGAGAAGTTCTGCAAAGAACTTTAGGGAAGTTTTGCGGAGATCTTCAGGGAAGTTGTGCAGAAAACTTAAGGTAAATTCTGCAGAAAACATAAGGGAAGCTTTGCAGAGAACCTCAGGGATTCGCTGCAGAAATTTTCAGAAAAGTTCTTCAAAGAACTTCAGAAAAGTTCTGCAGATAGCTAAAGGAAATTTCTGTAGAGAACTTCAGGAAAGTTTTGCAAATAACTTCTGGGAAGTCCTGTAGAGAACTTCAGTGAAGTTCTGCAGAGAATTTCAGAAAAAAATTAAGAGAAGTTCTGCAAAAAACTTCAGGTAAGTTCTGCAGAAAACATAAGGGAAGCTCTGCAGAAAACTTCAGGTAAATTCTGCAGAAAACTTACGGGACGCTCTGCAGAGACCTTAAGGGATATGCTGCAGAAATGTTCACGGAAATTCTTCAGAGAACTTCAGGAAAGCTCTGCAAATAACTAATGAGAAATTCTGCAGAGAACTTCAGGGAAGTTCTGCAAAGAACTTCAGGGAAGTTCTGCAAAGAACTTCAAGGGAAGTTCGGCAAAGAATTTCAGGGCTATGCTGCAGAAATTTTCATGAAAATTATACAAAGAAATTAAGGAAAGCTTTGCAGATAACTTAAGAGTAATTCTGCAGAGAACTTCAGGGAATTTCTGAAAAGAACTTCAGGGAATTTCTGCAAAGAACTTCAGCGATGTTCTGTAGAGAAATTCAATGAAATTCTGCAGAGAATTTCATAGAAGTTCTGCACAAAACTTAAGGGTAATTCTGCAGAGAACTTCAGGAAAGTTCTGCAGAGAACTTCAGGGAAGTTCTGCAGAGAACTTCAAAGAAAATTCGGCAGATAACTTCAACAAAGTTCTGCAAAGAACTAAATGGAAGTTCCGTAGAGTACTTTAGTGAAGTTCAGCAGAAAACTTCAGGGAATTTCTGCAGAGAAATTCAGGTAAGTTATCCAGAGAACTAGAGAAAGTTCTGTAGAGAACTTCAGGAATGTTCTGCAGAGATCTTTAGGGAAGCTCTGCACAGAACTTCGGGAAAATTTTGCAGAGAGCTTCATGGAAGTTTTTAAGAGAACTTCAGGAAAGTTTTTCAGAGAACCTCGGGAGGATTTGCAGAGAACTTCAGGAAAGTTTTGCAGAAAATTTCAGGGACGGTCAACACTTTGCGTGGCAACCGACAAAAGTCTTCAAGCGAGCTGACGGGTTCATGAACGACCCCGAAGAAGTGGCAGAAGAACTGGCGAATATGAACTGCGAAAGGTCGGTGACTTCCAGCTACCCTCCATCAATTCAGATGGCGAAATCGGCAGCTGAACGAGGGTCTATAGATTTCTCGCACAACAACGATGATGTGTATAACATCGACATTACCATGAATGAACTTCTGTGGGCCCTCGACAAAGGGCGAGGCTCATCAACAGGCTTAGATTCGATCGGGTATCCTCTGCTGCAACATCTCCCTCTACCGATGAAAATGACACTCCTCAAGCTGCTGAAGGATATCTGGCACAGTGGCGACTTTGCCATTGTTGTTCCAATACCGAAGCCGCACTGCCACGAATCCGGACCGAATGCCTTCCGACCAATTTCGCTAACTAGCTGCATGGCGAAGCTCTTCAAGCGCATCATTAATTGGACCGAACTAGAATCTAGTGGACGCCTCGACAAGCGACAGCACGCTTTTCACGTACTTGGGCGAGCTTGAACGGTCGTTGTCTACTACCGACGGGCCCTGCCTGATAGCGTCTTTGGATCTGACGAAAGCGTACGACACCACCAGGCGACACTGGCATATTGCGAACGATAAAGTTTTGGCGAATACGTGGTCAGATGCTGAATCTGCTGCAGAGTGTCCTCTCACAACGCACTTTCCATGTCTCCATAGGGGGACACAAGTCTCGTGAGTACCCGCTTAAGAATGGAGCGCCACAAGGTTCCGTATTGTCTGTGACACTATTCCTCGTTGCGCTACAGTCAATCTTGCTGCCCGGCGGAATTGAAATGCTTTGGAAGGCGGACGTTGAATGTGGCTAAATCAACTAATACCAACGTATTAAAAGTGTTCAACGACAAAAAGAGTTGTCGGCTGATTCGAGCGGAGCCCCAACCTATCCGTCCGATGCTGAAAAGAAGCAGGAAGTCGCGCCTTCAAGCGTAAATGGAGCTTAACAACGAGCTGGAGAATAAGAAAGTGGTGACTCCAAATCGCGACGATAAACAAAACACGTCGGCCAAAGCACAATCGCAAACGTTGTACACGACAATGCTGGCGAAGTTTACAGGATGATGAAACTTTAAATAGCTTTCTGGACAGGAATTTTATACGGCAACTGGACGGGGAAAGGTGGCAGGTATTTTCAAGCACAAGTGGTGTGGCAGTCCATCTGTACCTGTGGCTTGAAGAGCAACAATTCCATTGCGACCGGAACCGTCAACCAGGAAATTTATCTGAGCGAGTGCCTACAAAAACGTCTACTGCCTTTCCTGAAGCGACACAATTATTCCGTTCTATTTTGGCCGGATTTGGCATCTTGCCATAACGGAAAAAAGGCCATGGAATGGTATGCTGCTAACAACGTTCAAGTTGTGCCCAAGGACAAGAACCCTCCCAACACGTCAGAGCTCCGCCCAATCGAAAAATATTGGGCCATCGTCATGCGGAACCGGCAAATAAAGTGGACAAGGAGACTTTACAAAATCTTATGACAGGTGTTAAACGAAAGACCCGGCAAATCGTATTCGGTAAAAAGAAAGCTTAGCTGAATATTTCTCCTGTGTTCCTGTATAAACAGAAAAAGAATTGAACTTGTTAATAAAAACTTTGATCGACTCACACACATTACTATTTGGCCAAATTTTGATAGGAACACCCTTTACACCCAAAATAAAAAAGCAAGATTATAATACATTTTCGCATGATTTGGTTTCATTTCTCGTAATGGATAGTAACTTGGAGAAAAAATGCAACATTGGTCGTGGGCAAAAAAGCAACACATCAATTCGCTTAGAAAAATTCAATGTGTGCGTGAGCTTGCGTAGTTGATTAGTAGTAGTAAATTCAATGGCTCTCAAAATAAAAGATCTTGATCCGCAACTAGGATTCGAACCGTGGCCGTCAGCGTGACGGATCTTCATTGTAACCATCCAGCCATCATTACAAGTTGAAATAATTGGACTAAAAGCACTAGAATTGCTCCGGTTGTCGAGGCACTCAACGTTACAACAATGAAGCAAATGTCGGTCGCACACACTTACTTGGCTTCGTTTATTTCATAAAACGCATGATGACTTGATGAGAGGGAGATGGGAATGTGATGACGAGCGAAAATAATAATAGAACACTTGTCAGCGGAATAGCAACAGACTCAGATGGCGTAGCGGCGTTCTGTGTCATTGTCTCACCCATATTGAGAAGTTGTTTACGGTTGAACAAAAACCCAACGGTTGCTGCGACTGTCGAGGCACTACGCACACATCGATAACCACTTGCACACACTTGCATGGCTATGTTTATACCATAAAGAGCTTTGTGGATCATGATGGGAAAAATTTCCTTTTCAAAATCATGCAGATTTCTCAATATTTGATCGCAAAAACTGCAGTTGCATTTTTTGCTACAATTCCAACTTTTGGGTGTACATACCTGCCTTCGATTTTTTCACAATTTGTCTACAATATGTCTTCATGACAGTTCTTTTGAATAATCAAAACTCTAGTGTCCTTATCAATTCGCTCCATTTTGCTAAACTCAAAACGTTTTGGCTCAGATAAAAAAATGACAGTCGTCTTTCAGTGTATTGAATAACACGATGATGCGAATTCCATCAAAATTGAGTAAAGCTTCTGCTTTTCATTGCGTTACAAAAGTGTGCTATTTATAAAATGAACTGTCCTAATGATGAAGGACCAAATGTGTAATTTGCCTATGTAGGTCTCAGGGGTTTTAAGAAGAATTAGATATATGAGGAAGAGTAACTGCCAGCACTGGAATTTTCATAATCAATTCTTTTCAACTCATATATCTACTAAAAAAAACAGTTCACATCCACAGTTCTCATGTTATTTTATTTTCCTATTTCTTTGCAGGTAAGCATCACGCAAAATGTTATTTCAGGCTCAGAAATATCTTCCGAAAAATCCCTTTACCGAGTAAGTACGAACGGTGTTTTATCACCGTTGCATCAATTTTTGCGGAAATCAAAAACAATCCATGCAAAACATGCAGCGTCCATTTCCCCTGCAGCATAATCTAACAGAGAGAGAGAAAAAAACAAAACCCGAAATCATAAAATATCTACTTCAAGCCTTCAAGAGCTTCATCAGACTTTGTGAAATCACTCCACCATTACACGCAGTTTGGCAATAAAAAAAAGATACGAAGCAAAAAAGCGAAGGATCTAAATGGACCGGGCTGGGGAGAAAGCGGTGGCGGTAGGTCAAAGCGTAAGCTAAAGCAATACTCGAAAGTCCGGAGTACCTAAAAAGGACGATATTTCAATAAATCATAACCCCAGCCGTAGTTTATGATGCATATTCCAGAGATTTTTCACCCCACACTCATCCTCGCTCAGCGGCCGTCCGTCTCTCGGCCTATCTATCTCAAGCTGTATAGACTATATGAGTTCGAGAAGCACATTCCGAAAAGGGCAAAAAAAAAACAACGCATCACAGAGGAGAGCAGGAATTGCACATAAAAAAAAGTGCACTTAAATTAAAAACAAGCTCTTCGTCCTTCCCAGACCAGACCCACGGCCACGGCGGAAGCTTAGGACAGCGTGTCATGAGACGACCGCCGGCCGACCCTGGACTAAGCCAATCTCCAATACGCGCTCGAGGGACCAGATGAGTTCTGCTGTAAACCATCCAGCCAAAACGCCGGACAAAAGCCGGGGATGGAGGCAGGCAGCAGGTTGAGTGTTGATGCAGTTTACCATCGAAGGCAGCAACTACGAAGGCCAAAAAGGAGAATGCATTCTGCTTTAGCTCAGAGTTCGAACGTTTCGGCTCCACCGGGTTCCCACTATCACCCGCGCGAGCGTTTTCGTTTTCGAAGGAAAGAATTGCATAAACAGAAGAGGGAAAAAACGCTGAACCCCCCCCCCCCCCTCGACGAACCACACCGCCGCCACGAACCGGGCGCGAACATGTGAGCGAGAGACTGGTTGTTGTTGTTGTTCGGTTGCTCTCTCGGGAAGGTGGGGGGAACGCCGTCGACGTCGGTCGAGAGGCAACACATAATCATAAAAAATTGCATAGCCTTACCATAGAAATTGGATAAAATTAAAATTTATGACCATCCCGAATTTTTCCGACGCTAAGAAAATTAAAATTTACAATAAACGAAGCGAGAAGCACACGCGGTGATTTTTCGTTCGCCCCTCGTCGCTTGCCGCTGGTCGAAAGGTTCGTTGTCAAGCCAGTTTCATGGGAACTTCAATTTGGCCGGCTTTTGCCCGTGGAGAGCGCTGGTGGATATTGTCTTATTTTTCTGGCGCAAATGCATCTTTCGGTCAGAACCGTGAAAAATCGAACCGTTCCTGTTACGGTTCAGGGTTTGTTTGGATTTGTCTGCCCAATTTTGACTTACTCAATCGGCATCAACACCTTGAAGGTAGAAGCCCCTTTGGCATCCACTGACTTAACCGCCGTATAGCTGATGACTTAACCGGAAATCATGACACAGTTCAAACACATTTTACCAACACATCCATCTAGCGGGACGTTGCTCGAAGCGACCAACAAAATTAATGTTTAGAATTTAAAATGTCGTGATATTAGAAAGTTTCAATATATTTCACGGGAAAGTTACTCTCGCCTCGTTTCGGTTGTTGATGGCGCATATGCTGTGCGGAACACGATGTCGACGATGCTCGGCTGACTGGAACGACTGAGTGGCCCCATGAGCAGGAGGGCCCAGTTGCATATGAGCCTTGCAATCTGGTATGCGGAGAGGTGGAGAAGCAAACGCACTAAAATTAATGACTTTTCCCGAGTAACCGGGGGTGTTCTGAACTGTGGGCTTCCTAGGGTGGCGGCGGCGGCATTGGAAGGCTTAAAAAGGATTTCCTGTTAAAAATGATTGTTTTCGAACTGGTTGGCGCCAACGTGGTCATCGCCGTCGCCAGCAAGTTCCAGGACATTGTGTGGTCCAGCGTTCAAACTAGACGTAGGACTTAGCTAATTAAAACAGGAGGCTTCAGATCCCTGTGTTGTTGGATGCTGTTATACTTCGTGCCATCGTGCCGCTCATTTCTGCCATCTTGGAACCGGCCCTTGCACGCACACTAATTGCAGCGTCGTTGTCGTCGGCGACGGCTGTGGCACACATAAATTCGTGAAATGATCCCATTAGGGCCAATTTAGAAAACTAATTCCTTCAGACCAGACTGCTGCTGCTGCTGCGACTGAAGCTAGGCTGAGAGACGACCATCAGACAAAAATAAACACATTTTAAAAGTACGTGTAATTATCTGTAATATGTTTGAAATTAAAGTATTACCGTCGGGTTTCGGACAAGGGCTTTGGCGAATGGCGTGGAACGGCCTGTCGGATGAAGAGAAAATAGCTCTCCAGAGTCTAACCGATGAGACAGTGAGTAAAAATTATGAACGATAATAATAATGGATCGGTTTAAGAAATTGCACACAACTACAGGGCAACAAGAACCGGCTCGCCATGCGCTGAATGCTGAACGCTAGAAGAAACGAATTTAAGAATACCAGAAAATTGGCAGTAAAACTCGGTGAAGCGAAACTAAAGTTACCGATGGGGGAGGCCATAAAGAAGACATACTATCTCGGTTGAGTGACTGATTGGAGTTGGCTTCCTTCGGTTCTCCGGCGTCCAGTCGGCAACGTATGATTTGCCTGCCAAGCGGGTAACAGAGATCGCCGTGAAAAACGTCTGTGGCCGAGATGATGATTTATTGTTCAGTAGTGATGGTGGTGACGGGCGATCAATGGGATCAGGACGATTAGAGTCACGGGTTGACAGAGTTGTGTGGTTTAAAAATGGTACTACTATCCACCGCGTGCTGAAGTTTGAAACTATTCATCTTATCATGATATATAAGTTTATAAAAACGACAAAATCTTCTTAACTATGATAATATTAATCACCAAAAATAAAATCCCGATGATGATGATGCCGTCACATATCCCCACAAACGTTTGAGCTAGAAGATTAATCTTCAGGAAAATTTAATATTGAAGAACAGTTTAATCAGATTTACTAACAAAAACAAAACCGATCTGATTACATTTACAGATATAAATTCCTGGATCACTTTCCATCTAGTGATGGCAAAGTTATAAATTTAAAAAAAAAACTACAAGGTCCAGTCCCCTTGGGTTATTCGGAATGATAACGTTGGACTACGCAACTAAATGTAAGCCATTCAGATTGAACAATGCTCTATTTTTGAATTTTAGGGCTAAAAGTTTTAAAGCGTTATTATAAAAGCAATTTGGTGTGTTCTGATTAATTGGTGCTCAATAACATAGAAATTATTGAAAAAAGTTGGATATATTTTTTTGAGATATGCTAGGTCGTGCAAACTCTACAGGAGTTCAGAACTCAAGAACACACTTGTCCGTTTGACAATGTTATGGCATATATTTAATCAAATTCAATGAATGCCCTGCAAGATCAACAGACATTATGAGATAATCTTGGGATATTCATGCCAAAAAAACAAACTTAGCTTTGTATAGCCCAAAAAGCTACTGTTACAATTGTAGACCTTAAGATTTGAATGACCTGAAACTAAAAAGATTATCCAATGATGTCTGTGGACGTTTCAGAATATTCATTGAATATGTTTGAATAGTTGTTGTAGTTTTGTATAGCCCAAGGGGCTACCGTTACTACTGTACATCTTAAGTTCTGAACTCAATTAAGTTTATATGAACTTGAACATTCCAAGATAATTTGATAATGACTGGTGATCTAACAAAAGATTCAATGAATGTGTTTGAATGCATATTGTCACCTTTCATAGGTTATAAAGCTAATGTTACGACTGTAGATCCTAACTGCTGAATTCAAGGGCAGTTTCGGTGACCTAGAACATCCCAAGATATCTGCTTATATCTGTTTACCTTTCAAAAGTCTCACTTAAATTGGTCAAAAACATATTGTTACTTTTTGGTCTAGAATGCTACAGTTACACCTGTAGTATTGAGTTCCAGGATAATTTGGATAACCAAGAAGATTATCTCTTAATATCTGTTGGTCTTTCAAGATAATCAATGAATATGTTTCAATACACAGCGTAGCTTTGCAAAGCCCAAAAAACTTTTGTTGCAACTGTAGGTACTATGTTCTGATCTCAAGGATATTTTGGATGACCCAGAGCATGTCATATTGTTTTATAAAGTTTGTTGACCTTCAAGAATGTTAATTGAATATGTTTGTTTATTTATTGTATTTTTTTATTGCCTAAAAATTACTGTTACAACCATTTATATTAAGTTCAGAACGCCAGGACAGTTTGGGTGACCTAAAGGATCAGAAAGTTATGAAATATTGACTGTTGACATCCCAGAAGATTCATTGAATATATTTGGATACATATTCTCTGAATGTGGTTGAATACGTAGCGTTGCTTTGTATATTCCAAAAAGCTATAGTTGCTACTGTAGATCGTAAGTTCTGAACTGAAAGACAGTTTTTACGACCTAGAACATCACAAAATTATCAAATAATGTCTGTTGACCTTCCGAAAAGTTCATTTTATATATTTGAGTACATATCTTAACCCCAAAAGCTACTATTACAACTGTAGATGTGAAGTTCTGAACTCAATTGCATGTTGGATAACCTAGAACTTCCTAGAAAGCTACAAAAATATTTACGTTTATCACCGAATATTCGATAATACGTATGCATGTGTACCATTTTTTTAAAGCAACGCGTTATACTACTAAGAAGGCACTTATTTTTTCTTCCTGAACTTCTTTATATTCAAGCTGTTCTAGGTCGTCAATTAGGCCTTAAACTCACATGTTTTTTTTATATCACAAGTTATAAAAATTCATGTAGAACAAATTTGCCGAAGACTGTGTACACTTTTATTGAGTCTGTGATTTTATACAGCCATTTCCCTTCTGGGGTCATATATGACGCTTTAGGCCTGAAGTGGTTTATATACTTTTTAAGACACTATTTTAAGATACAGGTATACTTCGATAGTACGTACATCAACTTTCGCACTTCAAATCGCAATAGCATGAAAACTACTGGTTGTATCTGAAATTGAGTATAACCAAAAGAAAGACCAACCATCTGCTCTTTCTTCTGGTTGTATTAGATTTCAGATCAATCTGTAGTTTTAATGCCGTTGCGATTTGAAGTGAGTAAGTTGATGTGCGTAATATCGAGGTATACTTGTACTTTTTTTTGCACGAAATCAACATTATTCTTCCTTAAAATTGATGCGTAGAAATCTTTCCGATCGATTAATTTTTTGGAGAAATAAAAAAGATATTATCGCTCAAAACCTGACCACTTTTCGTGACGGTAGCAGTGCGATTTTTTTAGATTGTAACCTAGTATAGAAAACAAAGATGTGGTCCTACGTCAAAAATGCTGTTGATTTAAACTTCATATTATTGTTAACGTTAACATAGCCCAGTGATCAAGAAGGCTGACAAAATCTAGGACATTGCCAGTAATAAAAAAAACCCCGATAAGTTCAAAAACTATGGGCAACAACCATTTTTTGGGACATTTATGACATCCAACAAGACGGCTCACTACTGGTTCAAAGTATTCCTCAAACAGCATTAGCTTTTAATTTGGTTTAAAAAAATACAAAACAGTCATCTATATTTGTTTACACGCCTGAGGCTCAAACTTTTGTAGATTACACAAAGAAGATACTACTTTAATTATACTACCAAAATAAAAAAAAACTATAAATGTATCATCATCATCGAGGCGAAAAGTAAAGTTTGATTGTACCCCATGACAAACCATAAACATTCAACAATAAACCATACAAAAAATTAACAGAGTAGCTGATCAAAAGCGATCTATTGTCTCATCATGAATTTTAATAGAGACGTCTTCAGTTATTCGATTTCGCAAAATTACCATGAATTTAGTTTTACTTATGTTTAATTTTAACTGTTTGAACTTCAACCATCTACTTAGAGAACTTAAATCTACGTTCAAATGTGAAACGACCTCATCAAGACTGTTAGCTGCAATGAATAACACGGTATCATCAGCAAAAAGATTAATATCACAAAATCGCATGTCGTTAGTATATAAAATAAATAAAATGGGCCCTAATACACTCCCTTATGGTACGCCAAGGCTGTTCTCCACAAGGCTCCAAACAGAATTGTTAAAAACAGTCCGTTGAGTTCTGTCAGACAAATAGCTTTCGAACCATCTGTATGCAGAACCCAAAAATCAAACGCGCTTGATTGTTCATAACAACAAGGGCCGAGAAACTGAAGCGCGTTTCAGATCCAAAAAACCAGCAACAATCGTATCTTTACGCTCTATGTTTCCTTTCCATTTGGCTAGCACTAAATTTAACGCTGTTTGACAAGAATTACTCTCGCGATATCCCGATTGTTCTGGCGGAATCAAATTATTACTATTTAAATGCGTTAATAGCTGGCCTTCTATAACAAGTTCTAATTTTTATTCTTATGTGTACAACATGGCTTTAATCGTTCAAGCGACTTAAGATGGAAATAACTAAACATTCTCTCCAAACTTTTGGAACGTGCCCAGTTTTCAGTGATTCATCGATTAGGTCCAGAAGGTTTTTTCCGAGGACATAATCTTGTACTACTCTTACATTTACATTATCTACTCCAGCCGTTTTGTTCAAAGAAAAACAAACAGATTTTAGATTCTCTAACGTTATTGGGTGAAAACTTTCAAAACTTCAGTTAACATTATTCGGCTGTTCTATTTCTTTTAGCTCATCTACTAGATCAATGGGTTGATTGATTGACAAAATACTATCGAAGAAATATTCATTAAACCAATCCCTATAATGTGCTCTGACTGTTCTAATGTGCAATTGAAGGTTATGGATCGCGGTTTGCAATTACTAGGTGCAATTTTATCAAGAATTTCAAAATTTACCATAACTCTTTGCTGTTGATGCAAATCAATTTTCCTCTGAATATATTCCCAACGAGTTTGTTTGACGGATTGAAAATATTTGTTACGCGCTTTTTTGTATCTATTCAAAAATATGTGCCTATAAGTTCTACGCCGTTTTTTGTGTTTTTTGTTTTACGTTTAAGACGCAAAAGATCCAAATTGTACCAGCTGTTCGAGTTCTTTACTAAAACAAATCCAAAGAAATTAATATGATGCACTTTTGCCGACAACTCTGGTTGCATTTTTTTTTTTCGAGTTAAGATTTGAAAAATGAAGCAAAATTTTGCGAAATCGCAAGACTAACTGCGTTTTTATTTATCCCGGAACTGGACACGTAACGAAAAATGCCATATACATAAAATTGCAGCGGTAAAAATCACATCTTGCGAAAAACGTATGGAGAGTCTGCTTCGAGCATCGACTGTGAACGGTTGTGTCGATGCTTTGTTGCGCACTATTTTGTTGTGGGCCATAGCGCGTTGTCCATTGCTTCTGTAATCTATTTTTCGGTAGCGCGATTGATCGAGTGAGCTAAGAAAAAAAAACATCTTCTTCCCGATGAGTTGTGGTAGTTCGCCGGGTGTGGTCGGCCAGTAGTGGGGATCATAATTAATTGTAGTATCAAGTAAACCACTATCCCATTTTTTGAGTCACTCCAACAGCGTCCTTACTATTAGTATAAATAGGTTGAAAATGGCTCTGTAGCGATAAAACAAGCATTACCTTGATGAAATTTTGTCAGAAGCAGATAATTCCCATCTACATGAGAGGCTCTAGGAGTGGACAGTTAATTTATTGCTAGAACGGATAGAAATGAAGAGAAAGTATTGATAGTTCCGTATAGCGTAACGGTAGGCTTCGAAATTGAAAGATACAAGTTCAAAACGAGCGGAGGGCATTTAAACGATAGAATACCGATCGGGCACATAATCTTTTACCAAGCTACCCCAGTGCAGAGTTGGCAAGGGGGAGGATAGACCTTTGACTGGTTAAAGAATATGTGACCGATCGTGCTCTTATAATACCTTCTACAGGCTCTTATACTACCTTACATAACCTTGTTTTCAAAATGAAAAATCACCAGCACTTTTTGAGTGGTCTTCAGGTTGGTGTTTTCTCGTGGATGTGCAGAGATGTTCTCGACTTTCAATAAAGCGAATATCACGTAAACACATTCCTAGCCTTTTCTTATTTAACCTGGATTTTGGTGAAGTAAGCGCTAGTATTGACTTAGTTTGGGATCACCAGTTTTTACAAATTGAGGTGGTATCTTAGTCCACAGCAGCATCTATTGATTCTCTGTAACTAGCTGATCTGGCAATAACGGAGTAGAAATTTCAACTAATACACTGGATCACTTCTTGCGTACAATACATTTTATGCAAACACAGTGATGTAATTTATTTTTGCCCACTGCTTGTGATGCGCCTGTGCTCTCATGTACGATCCATATCAAAACATAGAACAAAATCTTTAGAAAAAAATGTTTTCTCTAAATTACGGACCCTAATGGATGAGAGAATAATATCTTGCGAAATTGTAAGACGATGTTGCATTTTCAGAACCGTGCTAGGTCTTGAATTAGCTTTGCTCGTTCTGTTCAACAGTGTCTGAAACTTTCGCTAAAATGATATACATTCTGCAACTCCTGGTAGTCTGTACGTTTACCATATACTACCAAATACTCAGGTACTTATCAATGTTGCTATAAGTTTAAACTATGGTTTTGGATAAAGGTTTGGCTGCTAAGTTAAGGAAAAACGTTCAAACGGGTGTTTTTATCTAGAAAAGCATTTATTTTGACTTGTTTGATAATGTCCAAAGCAGCTAGTCCATTTCCAAGTAGCCTGACACGTCGATTTCACAATTTGTTCTACAAAAATTATGACAATTCTCTAAAGTTCTTTGGTTCACAAACGATACTGCAAAAAAAAAAAGAATTTTAAGCGTAAAATTTCCCCTCGTTTAATTTCAAGTCAAAGGAGGCGTAAACAACGTAAACAACGAAATTGTTTGCAATCTTTCATGCGCCATACAAGAATGTTTGCAATCTTTCATACAACCGACTAGATTCAGGCGTTACCTGGCTTCAATTAACATCAAATTCCCATTCTTTTCTGCCAAATTTAGCATTCCTTTTATGTGCATTAGATAACGCAGAAGATTAAATGTTTCTTTTTATCTGTGTGTACATGGTACAATTCGCACAAATAAGTGGAAATTTGAAAACAATTTAGCTGTTATTTGAAAACTAGAATCCGTTGACCAACACACTTGTAGTATAGGCGTTACGCAGATCCCAATTGATACTTATTCTTATTTTAACTAAGAGGAAATTGTACTATAACTAAATATACCGTCAAAAAAAACACCCAAACCAAGCCCAGACTCATCGCCATCACGCCCGCCGCGGTTTTCGAACCGCTCCCAGAAACAACCACCGATTTTATTTTTATTTTTCCAGAGCGGCAGAATTCATTAACCTCATAAACCACTATTTAGTCGATTATTTAAATGAAGCATGATTTCGCGTTCCGTTTCGCACCGGCTTTAAGTTGTTCCACTTTGACGATTTTGAACAAAGGGAACTTGTGCAAATGCGCTACTGCCGGCCGATTCTTGTCCCTCCCAATCACCCCCCAGCTCGTTCGCTCTCTTTGTCTCTCTCTTTGTCTGACGAGCGCTTCTTTTTATGCCACCGAGGGGCCTTTGTTGTGCTGCAGCTTGGGAAAGTCAGAGCTGCTGTATGCATCAGATGCCCAGCCGCCAATGCCAACGGCATTGTTCTTCCACACCACACAGTGATGGAACAAACGCAAGAGTTTGGTAACAAACAACCTGGAATCGCCGAAAAAACAGGCACCCGATCGCGAAAATATATTGATTTTTCCTCTGGCTCTTCCCCACTTGACTTTCCCAGGACGGCTTGCCCCAAATCTTGAATCACTCCACCAGTAACCGTACCGTCATCGTGCAAGTACACACATTCGCATCAGTCGTGGACGAAAAAAAAAATGGCGCACCAAAGTATCAATTAAAAACGCCCGGAAATAAAAGCACCCCAACATCGTCGAGAAAAATTCGCAAGACTAGGTATAGGTAAAACAACCGACCGTCGGAAATAGACGATATTTGGAGGGGACCAGTTTTGGAACAAAAACAAAACAACAGCGATTATTTTCCATCATCATACACCGCCAACGGTCCAGCTACGAGATCCGAGAAAAAACCCTCCGACACCCCAACGGTCCTCAGTGGAAACGGTCCGGCAACAACCGTTTTGGTGGACCTTGCAACGCTGGAGAAAAAATCCTATTTTTCTTTTTGGGTTTTTGGCAGCCTGGCCGTCACTGCCGCCATGGCGTAACACCAGAGCATGCTTGGATCGAGGGAGGCTCAAACGGCCGGAAAAAAGTGTCCCTAGACGTCCCCATCCCTAGCACCTTCCAACCCAGGGTACAGGGAGCGACCGGCTCCAGCGTTCGTTGGTCAGTTTTTCATTGTGATTTATTCCCTCAATCTAACACGTCCTTTTCGCGATGCGATCCCTACACCAGGGTCCAGCTTCTACCCTCTAAATTTTTTCCTCCCTCGTTACGACCAACTAAACTTCGCACCGTAGAACGAGTATGTGCGATGTTTGTTATGCTTTTTCTGCCACTTCACGTGTGTATCACATATGCGATACGATGTCGAGACTTGACTCTCCTTTGTGATCTCCGGACGCAGGATATTTTTTTTTTTTCGTTTCAACCCAAGGGTCCTGACCGGCGGAACGACAAAAAAAATGATCCGGGTTAGAGCTAGAAAAATCCTTCCAATATCCGCGAGAGTGCACTTTTTTCGCCCCTGGATATTGTAGTTTGACGGATGGCAGTTGCATTATAGATTGGGCTCGGCGGGTGGACTTTTTTTTTCTTCTATTCGTGGATTGCGCTTGCTGAATCGGAAAGCATCGTTTCCAGTGAGAAAACGGTTAAAATTGCGCTTTTGAGCTAGGAGCCTCGCGAGAAATCAATTATCGATCAGTGGAGTTCAAAGAGTTCCCTTCTGGGGCTGGGCCAGGAACTAAGGGTTTGATGCTGTGGAGGGGGGACTTTGGCCCGGGATGGAATTGACGAAAAGAATATGGCTGCCTTTGAACTGGGAACATTTGGCAGGAAGCTTTGAAACTCCTAGTTGTAAAATGCCTAGCGTTCATCGATTAAGGTTGGTAAGTTTTTTTTTTCAATTCGTAAGAGTTCAATAACATTCAGTTTTCCAAGCTTATCTTCGCCTCAAATACAGTAGGAATTAAATTCTTTTTTAGGGTTTTCCATTCTTCAAATGGAAGCTAAATTAATTCATATTTGTGAACCTGTCGCCTAGTAGTACTTTTAAGTGGTTCTTAAATAGGTTCTTATACATTCTTTTTATTCGAATATTTTCCGTTGGCCTATTTCCTCACGTGGAACAACCACCGACGCCAGGAAGACCGCCACCTCTATCACTTGGACTCTACATATCGCACTCATCAACACATGAGCCGAGTCCAACGGCTTAACTCCCCTTCCAAAGGAAGACGTGACCAGAGATTCTTCCACCTCAGAAAAATCCCATCGACCTCGACTGGGATTGAACTCAGACCCCCCTTGGGTGCCAAGTAGCCACTTATTGGTGGTTGTTTGGTAAATTTCTCGACATTCGGAAGAGCCTAATGTACAGTCGTATCGGCTAACTTTTGTCTCATTTTTATCCACTGCCTATGCAGCTCATTTGCATCTATTACTTTCTTCTTAGTCTTTCTTAGTTTCCGCTTAATCATGGCCCAAAATTTTTCGATTGAGCGTAGTTCAGGGCAGGTTGGAGCATTCATGTCAGTAAGTACCAAGTGCATCGAGTTACTCTCATACCACCCCAGCACCCTTTTAGAATAGTGGCAGGCAGCTTAGTTAATTAGGTCAAAACAGTGGTTTTTAATTATGCTTCCCCAAAAATGGCAAAAATGCGGTTTTGGTTGCGTTCATTCTTGTAAATTTTCTTATTGAAGATACCTGTTGTGACAAAAATTTCACTTCACATGGGTACTGATAGCCTGTCGATACGAATTTCGATATTTTCTTCTTTTTGAAACGATTATCCATTTCTAATTTATCTTTTCCGGTGTAAAACTCCTATTCTGGCATTTGGTGGAGGTTAGCTTTGACGTATGTTTCGTCATTCATCGTACAGCAACATTTCCGTATAAAGTTTCACAGAAAAAAATAGTTAATTTTAACAAGCGTGTAAAATATCCCCTCGTTTAAATCCAAGCTAAAGGAGGCGTAAACATCGAAATTGTTTGCAACTTTCCATGCGCCATACAACAATATTAGTTATCTTTCATACAACAGAATGGATTCAGGCGTTATCTGGCTTAAATTAACATGAAATATCCCATTATTTTCTGGCAAATCTAGCATTCCCTTTATATGCATTAGATAACGCAGAAAATTCAATGTTTCTTTTTGTCTATGTTCCTAGTACAGGTCTTGGCAACAATTTGCTGCCGTTCATCGCGTTTACGAAGTTATCAACCTTGTATGCATGTACTCCAACTGCTGAAATGTTGGAATTTCGTTTGAACAATCCCTCCGTCTTCCTACTTTTTTTTTTAATAATCATTTATTTGTACAGGCTCAATCAAATTAACTTTACAGAGCCAAATTTTCATATTTTTCCTAACTAAAGTTAGGAGGATAGAGCCGATTACTCGCGGCCGTCTCGAGGTTAATAGGAATTACAAATTACAGATGGGAAAGAGGGTGGGAATTTAAAGTTTGGTTAACAGAACACATTAAATTTAAATTATTAATTATCTAAACAGTTATAACTATACAATTTATGGTTTTCTTTTGACTTGAACATTTTTTGAAAAAGGAAAAAAAATACACACACACACATACACATTTTCTAAAAAAACTTATAGTATACATACAGGTTAAACTAACTACAATCTAAGGCTAATGTTAGTCAAAAACACATAAATGAGTTTCATGTACTCCAAATCACGTACAGCCAAAATATCTCGAATTGGCACATTGGGTTGTCTACCTCGAGCCCGAAGGGAATCATAAAGCACAAGACCAAATAACGTGATCTGCGTCCTGATACCCTTGTCCACACTCACAGAGATCGCTGTCGCTCAGCCCAACCCGGTATAAATGAGCGTTCAAAGAATAATGATTGGACATGAGGCGAGACATGACACGAATGAAGTCTCGACCCACATCCATCCCCCTAAACCAAGATTTCTTCGACACCTTTGGGATGATAGAATGTTGCCATAGCCCCAAATCTCCTTTACTCCATTTATACTGCCAGCTGACGAGTGACTGTTTACGAAAAATAGGAAAAAATTCGTTGAAGGCGATTTGTCGATCACAAATATCGCCTTCCATAGCGCCCACCTTTGCAAGCGAGTCCGCTTTCGCATTGCCCGGAATTGAACAATGAGATGGGACCCATACAAAGGTGATGATAAAATAACGCGAAGATAAAGCACTTAGAAGCTCCTGTATTTTCATGAGAAAATACGAGGAGTGCTTTACCGGCCTCAATGAGCGAATAGCCTCTATAGAACTGAGACTATCCGTGAAAATGAAGTACTGATCCGGTGTTAATGAGGCAACAATTTCTAGCGTAAAATGTATTGCCGCTAATTCAGCGACATATACGGAACAAGGAGCTTGAAGTTTACGGTTGGCGCTATAAATTTCATTAAATATACCAAAGCCTGCTGACTCCTCTATCAATGATCCGTCAGTGAAGAACGATTTAGTGGAATCAACTTGGCCAAACTTTGCAGCAAATATCACCGGAGCAATCATAAGACGATGATGCTCTAGGATTCCACGAAGCTCCTGCTTCATGGATAAATCAAAATGAACCGAATTGTCGAAATCGGAGGAGCAAACACGATTGGAAATGTTCGGCGAAGGGCTGACATCCTGTGCTATGTACAAATCGTACAAGTTAATGAAGCGGGTTTGAGGATTCAACTCAAGGAGCTTCTCAAAATTTTCGATCACCTGGGGGTTCATAAATTCACACCTGGTGAGGAGCCGGAGAGATAATTCTGAAAACCGATCCGAGAGTGGCAACTTCTTCCTACTTGCTACTCCTTGTTTCCTTCCTGCTCCACGCTTGTGATCCAAAGTCGACCGATTGTTGGATCTTTTTAGTACTCTTGAATTACAGATCTCCCAAAATCGTGCTCCGATTTTTTCATGTGATTTACATTTGTTTCATGCGTATTCATTTGACTCACTTCCATCTTGGCTGTATCAAAGCACACAACTATCCAATGCACAGTATTTAAATAATAAATTTTAAAAAGAACTGTGGTTGGTTTCTGTTCAGTGGGAACAAAGTTACAGCCAGTTGTAAGTGTCGCAATAATTTTGTGTTCGCCATTTAGACATCTCGTTCCGTGCGTAGTGTTTTAGCTAGTGTTTGGATAGTGTGTCGTTGAGAGCATCTTATCTAGAAAGGTTAAGTCATATTCCTACACACTTAGATAAAATCATGTAAATTTAAGTCTAGTTGGATGCACCTAAAAGGAGCGGACCGATAGACCGAAATTTGCGTCTGTTCTTAAATTTCGAAGACCATAAAAACTCGAAACATTAACTTACACCCGGCTCTTCAAGACCTAGATTGTAGTGGTTAAAATTACCTCTATCTTATCTTGTAGGGTTCATTTTGTTCCCCAATCTCCAAATTATCGTGAAAATTTGAAATAATATTGTGCCACATGACATTACTCGAAAGAGAAAAAAAATCAAGAGAAAGGAACGGGAAGACAAAAAGGAATTCAAAATCCTTATCCCACTCGAAAACCCAATATCAATGAAAACTGGAAACACTAAAAATACCATCAATGAAATGAAATCTGTAGTATTTGGAATCGTTTAGAAAAAGTGAGTAAAAATTGAATAAGCTTACCAAATCAGTTCATGTAAAGCTCTAGCAATGCTGTTCTTGTCGCAATCCCAATCGTAGAGAGTCTGCACTTTGGCATGTTGTGATCTTCGTTTCTTGTTCAGAAGTGAAAGAGTCGTAGATATCTAGCATACACTCAAGATTGGACAACGCCTTATTTTTATCAAGAGTATCATGAAATTTTCATCGAATCAGCAATCGATTGGACGAAAAACACGAACGACCTCCAAACTATTTACTAGCGAGAATCTTAAAAAAAATGCAAAGTTTATTTTTAAGACCATTAAAATCAAGCAAAAATATTGCAAAACTGATAGGGACCCCAAAATTTACTAGATGATAGATTTTTTTCCGATTTTCATCACTCGGTTATCATTGTAAACTGCGATAAATTCCGGTAACGAGTCCAGCAACACTCCAGCCTATCTCTATGAACTAACGATACCAGTATCATCTAGCACATGAAATTGTTATTATTAATATTTTTTTTACTGTTGTTAGCATCAGCATTAGCATTAACATTATCATTGCTATTTGCACACTTCGTGGATGAAGCTACAATGAGGAATAATTCGTTGAAGACATTGCATGTCACCATGAAACGGAACCAGATACTGATACGTTTCTTCACGCAATAATCTCCACGAAGACAATCCTCGACCGCTCATCTGGTCACGTCCATGCAAACGTTGAAAATAAGAAGGATTTGGTATCTACCTTAAAAAGACACGGGGAACCCACGTAGCCTTCAGTAGATATCAAAGGAAATGTGAAATGACTAGTCGGAGAGAATAGTTAAACAGAATGCCCTGTTAGATGTACAGAGCAAAAATTCATTGAAAACGGTCGTTGGAACCATCTAGTCTAAGAAGGTTAAGTGATGCTCCATTTCTCTTCAAATGGTTGGGACTTAAGCATTAACTGTAGTCCAAACCCACTATGGCTTATGGTTATAGCGCCATTTCTCGCTCACTGAGAATAGAAGAATATCTGAGATTATAAGAACTAGTGATGAGAGAAAATTTATCACATTTCTTTGATTGCAGCTACAAAGATTTACCGAACAGGGTTTTTTTCAACTTTGAAGATATAATTTCACGTCACATCATTACTCTAAACTGTACCTGTGGCTAATTCGTTTCTGAGATTTAGCAGTGAATATTATGATAATGAGTGTCAAGGAATAAGAAATAAGAATAAGCAGTATATTATGGTAGCAAGTTATGAAACATTGTATTACAATTGAAAATAATGCATTCACGAAATAATCTGAGAGAAGCAAGAAATATGTTAACTGACTGACCAATGAGTAATCATTGCATTGCAAGTGCATACTGTCATCGCAGAATTGTCAGATATACAAAAGTATAAAAAGGAAAGAGCTCACCCAGATTTCAAAGACGTCTTATCATCCAAAATCGGTCCGATCGGTTCGATCAGTTGAGGCATTCGCTCATATAAACTCTCACTCAGGAGATCATGAAAGAAACTTCATCTCATGATGAATTCATAGCCCTTCTGTCGCATAGCCGTATGAATTTTGGTTTTGCGTCAACTATTCCTGAAGCTAATATATTCACTCCGGTGAAAAATAAACTGAATGGCTGTCTTGTCCATTGAGCAAGATCTGCACTTTTCTACACTTGCAGACTCGCAAACACAAATTTATTCGGAATAAGGTAACGGGATGTAATGTTAGCCTAGCTCCTTGATTCGGCCTATGTACCAAATGTGTCATTAATTTAGCGATAATCAACAAAATCACGTTGCTATTAGGTTGACCGATGTAATTCAAAGCAATTGAGACAATATTAATCAATTTATAGTTGTTCACTTTCGCGTAATTTTCGATTTCAACAACTTTTGGGGCATCATGATTTCACTGGTTAAGCTAAACAGATGATCTACACGATTTTCAATTGATCTAAATTTGGCTTAATTGAATCGATAAAGCAAGCAATGCAGTCTGGATGTGCAGAAAATAGTTACAAACTTACTAGTCAAATAGCTAAAATAACAGTGATTTTACAAGAAAATCTTAGACCCAATGTTGGGGACATATTTTTTTGTATGTTCCCAATTATGGCCTGTTGTATCAACAACGTAGAAACAAGGTTGTTATTGGTTAAATTAACATGTGTTTGCGGTTGTTTATATTCAATTGGCTCATCTAAACACAAACCGAAGGAACTAAGTCGTTGTATAGTGAATTATAATGTTTTCATTGTTGAATGGCTAGTAAACCATATATGAACATCACTTATGTGTTTCAAAGCAATTTTACTTTAGTTTGTTTTGTGAAATTTTGATTTAAGTAAAGCGAATACAGCTGACAATGCCTTAATTCATAGAATAAGAAGAGAAAAAAACCGTACAAAGACTGCATTTAGTGATAAATCCATCGAATTGGACGAAGTTGCATCCATGAATAAACCCAACTTGGTGCCTATAGACCGATATTAAATCCATATCCCTTGACAGTTTCTGACTTTATTAAAAGAACTGTGTAACTTTTCGTGATACATACTATCAAATGTCTTATCAAACTTATCTTAGCAAGTGTATTACTAGTTGAATCTCGCGTTCAGCTTGAAAACTTTAGGTGTTCAAAATCAAAAATCAAAAATGTAATCGATGGAGGCTGAGTCAAGGGACACATACCCTATGTATAAACTTTAAATAAAATTTAAAATAAAGCGAGAAAAATTACACGAGAAAATGTTTCACGGCTTGCTTCAAGCTACACACACTACGATCCACTATTTTTATTATTGTTTAAATTAACCACAAAAAGAAAATTCAAACGCGACAGCTCTAAAAACAAACAAAAAGATTCTGTACTTATTGTTCTAGCGTCCAGCTCTAAAAAAAACTCCAACGTACGTGGGCAATGCTGCTGTGATGTCTCTTATTAGGGTTACGGGATGTAAAGTCAGCCTAGACCTTTCATTCAGCCTATGTACCAAATATCTAATAAGCTGCAAATATCTAAAAAAAAAATCATGGTGACACATCATAATGATCAACATAGTCTAATACAATTGATAACTTGCTGAATACTTCAAAATGGTACAAATATACGAGATTTTCAATTTCTCATTTTTTTAGCGAGGTTTTTTTAGTCAAGTTTATGAGAACCAACACAGCTTGTTTACAACGATCCTAAAACCTTGTTTACTCAAATCCCTTTTAAGGATTTTATCTTGACTTAATGAATTCGTAAAATGCTGTTTTGAAATACCGTTGTAGGACTCATTTATATTATCTTATTATGGTAAGTTGGAAAAGCATTTTCAAAACATTTTGCCTTGAGTAAATGCATTCAACGGCAGGGAGTATTGAGGGCAGTCATGTGGTTTAAAAACTGCAAAAAATGACCAAATAGTTTTATAGTAGTCATAGCGAAGATAAATTGGCTGTTTGGTAAAACTGTGATTTTTTTTCCAATTGCCATAATGAAATGTAAGAAATAATTGAACTGTGGAAAAATAAATGCATCAAATTTTAAATGTAATGAAAATAAACTGTAGATCGGTGTCCTATTTCGGCATTATTTAAGATATTGAATTCCATAAATTTTCAGGAAATTTATGATTTATTTATCGAATATATTTGTTTTAATTTTGTTTTTGTTGTTGTAAACTCGCATTATTTCAGGGGCGCATTAATTTTTGGGTCTTATCGTGCCAGTTTTTCTCCTGTTTTGGGCACATGATACCACCGTGACCATTAATTGTTCTATTGTGTTGAACCCTCTTTTCATGTATACCACATTGCAATGCTGAATCACTATTCTGAGTAACTACCACTACTATTATAAGCAATGATCGCAACTAGGTAATGTATTGCTTATGTATTTTATTACCCTTTTGGGGCTAAAAACCAAGATTTCTCAAGGCTTTGTCAAGAAATCTGCATCTATTATGAAATAGTGTAACGTAGTCGCACAGAAAGTGTAACGAGCTTTCACTCTCCAGGTTACAAACGCGCCCATTTATCTTTATTCAGCCAACCGATGAGCGTCAGGTAATATTTACTAGGAAAATGTCCTGTTATTAAACCTGTGTTAAAACTCAGATCAGATTTTGAAACCGATATGTACATGAAGCGTTTGGCTTTATAAATCGTTTTAATTTCAGGGCAGTTAAGGTCTTGTTCCAGTAGTACTCATACCATTCGTTTTCTCCCAGAGCTTAAGCTCCATTTTAAGAGCACAAGAAGATAAGCCAAAAAGGGGGATAGGGGGCTCGAGACCAATGCATTGCGTGGTGGATCATTTGTTTTGCCAACTGGTCGTCTTTTTTTCGTGCCAATACTCACCATAAAATTAAATGCGCATATGATTTGAAGCGTGATACGCTGTAAAAACTTAATTTGTTATTCAAATCACAAAAACCAAATTCCCGCAACACTAGAACTTTTTTCGTAGATATTATTTACTGTTAAATGAATCAGAAGAGCGAGAGAATCGAACAAAGCAGAACAACAAAATCAAACCACGATATGACAGTGAAGTTTGACATCTGTGGCCATTTGGCCCTATGCTTATTTCCATGACAGCCAATAGGTTTTATGAAGCTTCTCAAGTGGTCATAATATTTTTCACTAGAACATTTTAAAATCTTTATAGTCTTATAAAGGTTTATTAAAACTTGTTTTTGCAATCGTTTAAACACTGAAATTTAAATTTTGTTTATATTACGAAATCGAAGGTTGGACTAACAAATCTCTTCGTTGGTTTGCAAAGAAACTGATTTTGTTCTTTTCAAGAAGCTACTTTCGTAAACACTTAAAATTAATTTTAGTTTATATTATATTACGAAAGAGGTGAAACTTATGAATCTTTTCATTATTTTATGAACAGACGAAACTGATTTGTACTTTTTATGCTAGCTCCCTTCTTAATCCTAATGATACACGCGCAACTGTCAAAAACACGAAGCATTTGTTGACACAGAAAAAAACGTTTTAGGAACAATGCACAATGGTCAGAAAGAGCGATTTTCAGGAATAAAATAAAAACTGCACCTAGATGACGTGTGATCAAATTGGTGTCTTGAAAGAAGTTTTTGGTAAGATTAACGCGCATCTGAAAAAGGGGTCGTTCATAAGCTGAATTCATCAGGGCAAGACTTATTTTTTATTTGTTTTTTGTGACGTTCTAGGCTTTTAAAATATTCTACAAAATTGTAGAACTCACAATTTCCATTAACTTTACAGGAAAACACTCTAATTACTATCTTGTGTTTTTCAATTGAGATATGAAGCATTTTTTATGCGAACCCCCTTTAAATCAATTGTTTAGCTCCAATTTTTTTTTTGTAGATCTACCATGTTCTAGAGAGTTTTTCCTTTTACTTTAAAACACAACTTTTCAGAAGACAGCAATACGCTATCTTTTAAAACTGAAATGATACAAGTGTTTTGTTGTTCAAAATATGCCATTTTCCAAGGGTTATATCTCAAAATAGCGCAAACATTTTGAAAATAAAATTCCATGATATGATGGGTAATGTTTTACTGAACATTTTGATGTTTTAATATATGCAGGGGTAATTGATAAATCAAAAGTAGTGCGATTTTCGGTGAACATACAGTCTTCATGGAGATTTTCAGTTGTAACATCTTTTCTTTGATTTTTTCTGCGGCCTTCTATGGCAAAAAAAATTCTTTCACTAAAACACACAAACATTTGGATAATGGCAATACTCTAGCCTTAAAATCTGGAAAAATACAGGTATTTGTTTAATCTATCTTGAAACCAAGCATCTTGCCTACAACCTTGCCAACAATAAATTTCAAAGAAGTTCCAGCGTGCTTTTATGCGAGTAGGCTTTTAGATTATGGGAAGGACTTGATTCAAGGAAAGCAAAATGAATGAACCTTGATCATTTATCGCAAGTTACGTGACTGTAAAATGGTGGACAAAAACTATACCATATATGGGATTTTTAGGCTGAGGTATGGGCCATGTTACCCTATATAATGTTCTTCCTGAACACAAATACTACACTGCTATGATGTAAGTAATTATGCTATAGAAGTTTTGTTTTCATCTTCTGGTAGAAAATTTGTACGGGATTTTTGTATACTCTTTTGTCATTTAGCGAGTATACAAAAATACTCTTTGTCATTTAGCGAGTTAAAAACTCACAGATAAAATTAATGACTTTAACAAGCGCGTAAAATTCCCCACTCGTTTAATTCCAAGCCAAAGGAGGTGTAAACAACAGAAATAGTTTGCAATCTTTCATGCACTATACAACAATCATTCATACAACCGGCTAGATTCAGACGTTATCTGGTTTAAATTTACATGACCTACCCTATAATTTTTCTGCCGAATCTGGCATTCCTATCATGTGCATAAGATAACGCATAAAATTCAATGTTTCTTTTTATCAGTGTTTTTATATCTGTTATAGTTGTAGCCTTATATTTAATGGCTGTCAGGATTTAAAAAGTGATGCAACGCAAACTAAGCTATGCAACCAATCATGTTTGTGTGTGTGTTTTTTTTTTTGCATTTCTAAATTAAAATAGAACTCAGAATTCTAGGATTTTACAAGTCATTTAAAATTTCTCGCGCTACATTTGCAAAAGACATATTTTCTCTTAGGTTCACCACGGCTAAACTAATAAATCTGGGTCCCTGATGCTGCTTAAGCCTAGTGAAGACGTGGAAAATGCTTTTTGCAGCTGCGTTGTTTACAGAAGAGAAAGTCGATGAAGAGATGATCAATAATCAAAAAAGGCTCTTTTCGAACGTTACGCGAAATTTGTGCGCATAAACTTTGTTTATCATTTACGAAAGAGCGATTAAGAAATATTATGATAACTATCACTTGATCCATGAGTCAACTGAAAACATTATCATTATGCCTCCATTAGCGCAAACGATTCGTAAATACCGTTCAAATTATATCATGTCACCATTCGCCAGAAGACAACGTCCACTACACTTAGACATGATTTGTTGCATCTTATTAACCTGAGACTAACGAGTAGGCAATCGGAAACACTTCTCATTCTCTCCTCCGCAAAACTCGCTCATAACGTGGAACCGGAGCCCAGCCAGCTGTCTTCTCCAAAAGCTAAACAGTCAACCGTCAGACGGGCAATTCATATAGGTCCGCATCAGTCATCAGTATTTCATCTTTCTTGTTATTGAAAATAACAACTATTGTGCCTCATTAGTTTCCCCCTAGCCTCCCAGTGGCTGCCTGGCTTGCAGATTGACCCCGGCAAATATACACACACAAAAAAGAAACGGGCCGCGCGTTGTTATCTCACAAAACCGATCGATAATCTCGGGGTACAACGCCGGAGAGATAGAGCCACCTCCTCGAATACTGTTTTGTTGATGCCGTTCTCTGCTGTTGACTGACTGTTGATGACGATGACGATGATGATGGGAGGATTGTGTACTGATAATCATCCAATCGCCACTCTTCACGGAGTCCATCCAGTGCCTGTGCAAATCCGGATAGGGGTTCAGCTCCAGCAACCGTCGCGCTAAGGCTTCGAGAAAAAATAGATGAGGAAACTTTTGCAGATGCAACAACACCCATCCATCCCATCCCATCCCATCCCATTCTTTCGCCATCACGAACGCACGCACGCAATTGGAAATTGCAATCGACGACGATGACGACGACAGTGAAGGCGACGGTGACTCTCACCAGCGCAGCAGCAGCAGCTGGTTGTGTGCATCCTATCATCTGAAAACAAATAAACATGCACTCCTGGAAGTCCACGGACAAATGTGCGAGCAGCTAACGCCTTCGTGGAACTGACCGTTTCGGCCGTATCGTCCCGGTTCCGGTTCGCAATGTGGATGGAATCAGGATGGAGGTAGAAGAAAAGTTGCCCGTGCGAGTGTGTGGCTCGTTAGATTTTATTCATTAATTAAGATCCATCAGACGAGCACCGAACGAGGACCCGGGCCGTCTATTGTTACTCGTGTGGCGTTGTAGGCCTAAGCTCGAGCCTCGAAGGCTGCATCCGGGATAGAACCATAAAAAACACTGTGAGAGTACTTGACTCAGCAGCAGCAGCGAGGTCAGCGCATATAGTGAAGGTTGTTCCCGAGGATGCACGTATATCGTGTGATGCTGGCTGCGTCTTATGAAGAGGTGGGTGGGTGGCGTTCGAAATGTGCCTACACCGTACGCATACTGATCAACGCGCTCCGGTCCGGGACGACGGTACGAGGAGGGCTATTATTTGCCATTATTATTATTTTACCCAATAATTCAGAGCCGGAGAGAGCGATAGGCACGGCAACAAAGTCAGGAGCATTCAAGACGGGAGCCTAGTGGGACACGTCTCGGTCGGCGAGTTAGCCTTTTTGCCTGCCGTGCTACGAACGAATCGGATCATCGACCTCGCCAGGAGGAGGCAAGAGCCAAGCGAAAGTCGAAAGAGTGCAGGATGATGGGACTCTGATGTATACAATTTTCGAAAATGATGCTGACAAGGAAAATTTTAGATTTCGTAATTATATTAGAAGCGGAGGACGGTGGGAGAAACAGTGGTGGGTTTGTGAGGGATGCTGGAACGGAACGAATCAGGCCTTAGCAATTCAGAGGAAATGTGCAAAATATATGTATGAGCACGTCCGAGAGTATAGGTTGCGTAGGCTTTTTCAGCGATATTCACAACCCACAGCTCTCGCACATGCAGCATGTGCACATCGATCAGCCCAGGGCAGTGGTGGGTTAGTTTTAGGGGGCAAGGTGCGTACCGAGATAAGATGATTCCTTCAGTGGCGAGAAGTTTTGTGCTGGTTTAAAAATTGAGTTGAATTGATTGAAAGTTGAGTTTAAAATTCAAATGATTGATATTGAAGTAGCTCAAACTTGTAATGTAGTTAATCTATTATGTAATGTAGTTAATCTACTTATGCATTACTGGATAACACACTTGTGAGTGGCCCCAACAGCAGCCTACTGTTGGTTTAAATCAGTGCCAAAATTTGAATAACTTTAATGTGCACCTCTGTACAGAGAACAAATCGGGAACATAGTTAAATATCTTATTCGCTGCCGACGTCAGTTGAACTCTGAACACTTTTACCCCCTAACGGATCCCCGCTGTGAACCCAACAATATTGCCTTTAGATTGGGATCACCAGCTGTTACAGATTGAGGGATGTATGCTGGACCCAAGCATCATCTTCTGTTCTCCTGTGTAATTACAGCTGATCTAGCAATAGCGGAGTAGCAACCTCGGGTGGTCAATCATGCTCATGCTCATGCTTCTAATTTATGCATTACTGATAAATCTACATATTGATAATGTGTGAAAGAAAAGGTACACTGAAGAGAAATATAAATTTAAAACTGCTGTTCATAAAACATTGCTTTGTTTGAATTCAGCCGCTTTTCAAAACAACTTTCAAGCTTTTAAGAGTATTTTCTTTGTTCAGACAGGGAGTAAATTTATCTTAAGTGTGATCTGAAAGTTCCCTTTCCATTATTCATTCAGCAGTGATCATGATGAAATTAGTCCAATTTTCTTATTATTTTGGAAACAACTGTTTTATACACTTTTTCAGTAAGGACTGTATCGAAAATATACGTTTATGATGCGCTCACGCACACACCGTGTAAGACTATCAGTCTGAGCCTACCTAAATTTGACGCGTTTATCTGTCGTCAACTTGTTTATTTGTGATCGTTTTGCAGATGCCGTGAATCGAAAAGAGTGTTAAAACCCAGTGGTGGACGCGTGGCTGCATGGGAAGGATGCCTCGATGAACAGAATAGCGAAACGTTTCGGAATTCATCACGACAGCGTAAAATCTATCATCAAGCTGCCATAAAGAGCAAGAAAATCAGGTTCAGCTGATCCAAAATTGGATCGGAAGGTAGTCAACCTCACCCTTCGGAACAAATCAATGTGATTTGGCTAAACAGGTTGGTACCTCCGTCGAAATGGTGCAAACAATCAAGAAGCACAACAACCTGAAGACTTAAGGGGTGTTCGGATCAAAATTTGGACAAACAGTAATGTTATATAATTCTTTTTCCTTTTCAAGTTCAGTTAATACAGAATACAGGATAAATATACAGCTTAGCTTCCTTTTACCGAATGCGAATGGCCGGGTCTTTCGTTTAACACCTGCCATAAGATTTTGTACAGTCTCCTGTCCACTTTATTCGCCGCTGAACGCCAGTTTGCCTTGAACTGTTTCTCGCTCACAACAGCTTTTTAAATCGTCTTAAGGTTCCGCTTGACGATGGCCCAATATTGTTCGATTGAGCGGAGCTCTGGCGTGTTGGGAGCGATCTTGTCCTTGGGCTTCGCTTGAACGTTGTTGACAGCGCTTTTCCGTAATGGCAAGATGCCAAATCCGGCCAAAATAGAACGAAACAATTGTGTCGCTTCAGGAAAGGCAGTAGACGTTTTTGTAAACACTCGCTAAGATAAATTTCCTAGTTGACGATTCCGGTCGCAATGTAAACTTTGATCTTCAAGCCACAGATACAGATGGCCTGCCACACCAGATGTTTCTTCGCGAACTTTGACAGTTTAATGTGCTTGAAAATTTCTGCCACCTTTCCCCGTCCAGTTGTCGTATGACATTCCTGTCCAGGAATATGTTTAAAGTCTGCCTTGACGTATGTTTCATCGTCCTGTATGATTGCGTAGTCAGCATCGTCGTGTACAACTTTCGTGGTTGTGCTTTGGCCGACGTGTTTTGTTTATCGTCGCGATTTCGAGTCACCACTTGCTTGTAAGTCGACAGTCCAGCTCGTTTTTTAGCTTTATCCACGGTTGAAGGCGCCACTCCCAGCTTCTTTGCGACATCTCGGACGGAGAGGTTGGGGTTCCGCTCGAAACAGCAGGCAACTCTTTTTATCGTCGCTGTGGCCTCCGGTTTTCAATTTCTCCCCGATCCAGCTGTGGCTGTCGACAAATGTTCACCGAACACATTTAATACGACGGTAACGGTTGATTTAGCCACATTGCACAACTTCGCCAACCTGGCGTGAGAGTAGTTTAGATTTTCGCCATGCACGTGCAAAATTTTGATGCGTTGCTTCTCTTTCGACGACATTTTGACAACTGAAGTGCTAATCTCAAAATCAAAATAGTGGTACGATGCTACTGCACACATCTTCAAAATGAGGGTTGTGCAAAATATCGTTAATGCACAATGGAAGAAAAGGCGTCAAAAGTTTAAGTCGACCAAGTTTTGATCGAAACACCCTTTATAGAGAAGAAGAACACAGCAAAAACAAAATTTTGATAAAAATCAGAGCCGTTCTACAGCTGACTTTTGCAACGATCGTCTGCCTGCATTTTTATCGGTGACGCAACATATATGAAAGAGGACTCTTGAACGCTTAAAGGACCAAAATTTTACACCAAAGGTCATCGATGAAGAGTGAACATCTCCAAAAACTCGTTCGAGGTGGAAAATTTTGGCCTAAAAGGGCTTCTCGTATGGCAAGCAGTTTGTTCCAGCGAGCTCCAAAAGAAACGAATTCTCAGACTATTTGCTTAAAAGTACTATCAATGCCAAAGTTGACCGTATCGAGTGTTTCAAAGGAAGTTTCGTTATACAAACAGAAAAAGCTCCTCCTCTGTTTTGGTCTGATTTGCGTCAGCCCAATACGCCAAAACAAAAGCTCAATGGATGCAAGAAAATGAAGCAGATTTCGTCGAGATAGACGTCAATCTCACAATTGTCCGCCAGCTTCGTCCAATTGAAAGTTACTCTCAAATAACATTCCCAAAACCTTCCAGCGTTATCAAGTTTTATCAATGTTTTATGAAAGCCACTAAATATCCAGTTTGGTTTTATTATGGCACCAGAAGCAGCCAAAAAAGTTACTTATTTGTGCAGTCAGCTTTAGAGAACCTACACAGCTTGTTTGTACGATTTGTCGAAACCATGTTTCGACGAATTCTTTACTCGTATCAAAGGTTTGATTTCGACTTTATGAACCCGTTAAATGCTGTTTTAACATGCCGCTTTAGGGACTCATTCACACCATCTTATTATGGGTAGTTGAGAACGCATATTAAAACCATTTTGCCTCCAGGAAATGCATTTAACGGCCAATTGGCATTGAGGAAGTCAACGAATGACCAAATAGTTTTATCGTAGTCATTAATAAGTGTTGCTTCAACAAAGAGCAAGCAGACGCTTCTGTAGACATCCTTGAGGTATATCTCCCGTTTACCAGTCCCGGTAGGTCACGGAACGGTGCACTCAGTTTGCCACATGAGCAGATCGCTTGCCAAATCAGTACTTTCTGGCAAACTTTGAAGCTTTCTACTTCCTTACTTCTTCCGAAACATCAAACTTGAGCTGGGCGATGAATAACAGGAGCTCCGGAACCTGCGGGAATTCCGCTTTGACGTAAGTCTCATCATCGGCGATGAGACAATAAGGTTTCGCCAGCATTTGGGTACAGTCCGGGCCCGTGACTTCCGCCCGAGCCTTCTGCACTTTGTACGTATGAGTCCCTCCCGGTCCTTGGCTCTCTGAACAAAAGACCGAAGCATTGGGATTCCGTTTAAACTCTTTCACGGCACGCTTGTTATCCTGATCACTAATAGAACATCCATTCTAACCGTATTTTTCCTCCCGTCTGATGATCCGAGTTTCGTAGTAACATTTTCTCCAGGAGCTTGCGCAAAATCAATTCGCGACGTAGCTATCTCGAGTGACGCCATTTCATTCAATTTTTGAAAAACTGACAGCGATAAAAATACAACAAAAACACTCTACACTACTTCTACCCAAATTTTCAAGAGAAAATACCCAATGGGTAATTTTCAACAGAGTTTTTTTATGTGATGCAATTTGACACCCTTTAGTGTATAAGCTGTTACCGAAAAAACGGAGCCGATCAGCTCATCGGAATAAATCGATTCTTTTGACCAGCTCTTTTGATTTTGTAACGTCAACGTACGCACAAATGCGAAAGTGACTATACTAGTTTATGATTGACTCAAAACATGGATAAAATTAAGCTTCAGCAAAGAAAATACTTCACAACATGTTTTCAGTCTAATCGTTTTGAACATGTGATCTGATCACGTGAAGTACAAGATTTACTTATTAAATTAACCAACTTCAATTAATTGAATTGAGAAACTTACTCTTGTTTGCGTTGTGTAATGTCTGTTTTCGGTTTTAAACCTGGGTCAGTCTGACTCTGACTCGCAATTACCGAACGAAAACGGATCCAGTGTCGAGTCAGTATGATGGTATTAGTGTAAATCATAAACATAAACAAACATAAACCTACAGACAGACGTTTTAGCAAGAACAAAATTAATTTTCATACCGCTAGCAATCGCTAGCGTTAGTAATCGCTTCTTCACTAACGCCACGTAGTTCACTTAGTCGAGGTGCCCATTGATGTGGTGAAGTTGTGGCATCTGCTAGCATGTCAAAATAACACTCAGTCATTCGCCACATGCCACCCGATATTGACACGATGTTTTGACGTGCAATTAGATGCTACACGCACCAACAAAATTTACAGATTTGCTTTTGCTCAGTTGCTTATTGTCATTTGGCGATTCCTTTTAAATTGACGGTTGCGGAATTTTACACGCTGAGATTCAAGCTTGAATGGCTGTGATAAACCTTTTATTTTGACGGTTCATATTTGCGGCTAAGCGAGTCCAGGCTTCCAGAACCCGAAAAAGTTGAGAGCGAACCTCATCGATGTTGGGGTCGGATCCAGAGCGATCCCCAGTTAACTTGTTGCAAATCGGTTGTAATGAACCCAATGGAAACCGCATCCAGGTCATAATCAAGTTGTTAACGAATTAAGAAACTTATTTGGTGTTGCTTGGGATCCCACATCCGACCTGGGATTATCAAAAAAACGTTTTGACGCGTTAGTTCAGGCGAATCACGCTGGCGAACTTGTCCTGCCACTGGCAATAACCGAAAACGACATAAGATTGTGCTTGCAAAGTGACAGCCGCATTGTGATTTGTGAGAAAAAAAAGAAAACAAAGGGTATCAGTTCACTCTACATAGTTCTTCTCTTTTTCGCTTCTGCATTTTGATTAGACAGAGTCGATGTATTGTTCAGCTCACAGGAAAGGAAAGCGTGCATGAACGGTAAGAACTGCGTGAGCTTGTGAGTTCACGTTTATCCTCCTTCTGTGCGCCTTCTCTCTTCAGTTGTCTTGTCGCTTCTTCAGAGCCACCGAAATGAATCCAAACCAGTGGAACAGTTCAGGGATGCCGGATCGTCGATCCATTACCGAATATTGTCAGAACCATAACACCAGCACCGAATCTGGAGAACATATATCAGCTACAGAAGAAAAAATGATTCGTGACGCCATCCAAAATCACCGCTGTCAGCAATAATTCGGCAATCCCAATCCGGGAACGATATTCGGAGCAGGTTTCATGAGGCCACGGTTAACCAGAAAAACGAGATGATTTGAATTTAATCTAAGCAATATGGGTGTCAACATTCTGAATCGCTCCAGAAGAATGTCGGCGCAGAAGTTATTGGACTATCCGTTCACTTAGCTTTTTGATTGCGTTCATAGTGGGATCCAAAGGCGTCACGGATAATAGGAATATTATTCGAATTGAATTGATCCCTAGTAATAAGGTGTCAACAAATTTATTGGATATTTTAATAATAATGGTCATTTTAGCTTGTGGGTACAAATGTTTTCGGTTTTGTTTGACAACAACGGTTGAATAAGGTGACCTGGCAGACGTCCAGTAATCAACTGGACCGGCGATTTGCAGGTAAAAAACCAGATTCTTTTCGTTTTTTTTTTTTAAAAAAACTTCCTTCAAGTTCTTTTGTTATGAAATGGCTTGTTGATTCTGGCACTAATGAAACCAGAAACGCTGGATGTGGCTGAATAATTTAACCACCTGCTTCTGCATCAACCCATCAGATTCTGCATATGTTCTTTCCCAAGGTGTCAGGTCTACTGAAATCTGATAACAATTCTCCCAAAAAAGTAACGTGTCGTCCTTTAGTGACACTGGAATGCGCTCTTCAAGATTTCTGATTTTCTCGAATTGTTTCTGATTGATGAATATCGCTTCAAAATACTGCCGAATCTTCGTTGCATAAGAAATTCTAATACGAAACAACTTCCTTGAAGCCCAGTAGATCCGTTAGTCTTATCACACATTTGTGTAGAGGGTTCCCACAAGAACTCGATCATATCTACAGTTGATAACTGAACTAAAACTGAAACAACCCTTCCTCGATTTGGCACCAATGACAAAGAATTGAAGGCCTGGTCCGGAAATCTGATCGTTACGGACTGCGATGGAGGAGGCAAAGCGGCGGCGCGTGGCCAGAACAGAGCGGTAGGTGCGCCGTCCAGAACAGTTCCAGGGTGCAGAAGATGAAGCTCGGTAGGCTTTTTGTGCACGCACATGTGCATCCTTCCAGCTCTAGTTTGAACTCTTCACGCATCCTGCCCGATGAACTATCGTCCCTGCCACCCACCCACAGATTACCGCGCCCGACTTCACCCGTAATCATCGTAAACACGGATGTCTTGAGGTATGCAGAGGAGTTCCTGTTCAGTTCAGGGTGGAATCCAACCGCCATGAAAGGTCCCAGAATCAGGGTACAATAATGTGTGTATGTGCGCAGCATGTATGTGCGCTGAGAGCACACATACTCGTCTAAGAAATCACATAGATGACCGACGACGACGCCCGTGTAAAGGAGAACCATGAGCGCAAACCACCATGCATATGCGAAGAGATTGCTTTCGTAGTAACCGACTCCTCCCCAACGAGAGTGGTCCGACAACCATAAACCTCCCACCCATTCGAGAATCATCGCCAAGGAAGAAGGAGTAGGGCGAGGAAATTGCGATGAATACGGACCGCAACCAGAGCACTAACCAAGAGTACCAGCCAGCAACCGCACACCACATTTCGGCCGATTGCATTGTGCTGTCAGGCCAAGGGGGATGGTATGGGGAACGGCAAAATTGACGGGAGCCAGCTGGGTGGGGCGCATGCACGCTTCGAATGCGAACAAGTTCACCCTGATAAATGGCGGCAATTAGAGATCTTCTTCTTTTATTACACAGGCAGAGCGCCCATAGATGATCCCACAGAAGTTGAGGAAGTTCTTCACAAGAGATGTTTTCTTTTTTTTTCGTCCAGATATCCACAATGAAAATTTACAACCTAAACTGGTCCTATTTCATCTGAGAAGTCCTTCATGTAATCCACAATTTTTGTAATGTCTATCCATTGTTCAATGTTCCTGAATCTAGCTATTTTTCTAATTTTGATCTGATTTAGAGGGATTGAAATAAAACGTCAAAATGTCTGAACTCCAAATAGAAAGGAAGGCACAGGATGTCAGCGTACAACTGAATTGGTGGTAGGTAATAGATTGCTGGTAGATTGTTCTTCTTCACATCTCACCATAGCATCAATATTTTTATGAATGAATTAATCCACAACCCAACGATTCACAGGGAGTAAACATTAATGTTCCCTCATATTTGTCCCCACCCTTCACAGTTCCAGTGCTCAGTTATAACTTGATTTCAAATGCGTCTTCATCGTAGTAGGCAGGCAGCATACCTCTGAAA
>JASCZW010006544.1:0-91339 GCA_034211315.2 Aedes japonicus
TCTTCTTTCTCTCTCTCTTCTCTCTCTCTCTCTCTCTCTTCTTTCTTCTCTTCTCTCTCTCTCTTCTCTCTCTCTCTCTCTCTCTCTCTCTCTCTCTCTCTCTCTCTCTCTCTCTCTCTCTCTTCCTTTCCCCCCCCCCCCCCTTCTCTCTCTCTCTCTCTCTCTCTTTCTCTCTCTCTCTTTTTTCTCTCTTCTTCTTTCTCTTTCTCTTTTTCTTTTTTTTTTTTTTTTTCTCTCTTTTTTTTTTTTTTCTTTTTTCTTTCTTTTTCTCTCTTGCTCTTCTCTTGAACCCACTTAACTGGGTGCTGAGTGAATCGAATGGTATTTTACTCCGTCTTAAATAGGAAGAAATTGAAAAATAAATCAGAACCATTTCTCCTGCAGCAGTCGCAGTCGAAAGGAGGAAACCGGAAACGTACGGTCACGAACAAGTTAGATCCTCCCTTACAAAAGGCAAAACTGGACTCGAAGGCAAAAATGGACTTTGTCTTCAATGTTTTTCAGCTTCGGCGTTCTTCTTTTGTGACGGCAAATTTCCAAGCAGAAAAGGTTCTTTTGAATTAAAACATTTTGAAATTACTCACGTCCTTTCAACTGTCCAACTGCTTGAAGGCAACAAAAAAAAAAATAGGTAGGATTCATTTAAGGAGGACGACTTCAGACTGACCGAGACGGAATTGAGCAGTAAGAGACCTTTTTGCTTCATTTCATCGTCCTTGTCATCATAATCATCGGCCAGCCAAAGAGACTGAGGCAATCGAGGACAAAGACGTCCCACGGAAAAGCTTGTCGGCATGCAGGGAAAGCCATTTTTCCAGTGTTTTTGTTTATTGTCGTTTTGGTCCTGGGACGAAATTAGCTTTGTCATGGCCAGATCAACAGAAATAAGAGAAACATAGAGATAAGCCGGGAGCCGAAGCGAATGTCGATGTGCAAATAGTTGTAATCGACAATTCGTTTTGGGAATAAACACGTACAGTATATGATGGTTTCCTGAAATGCAGCCTGCGCTACGTTTGCGTAAGCGATTAGGAAAAGCTGAATTTATTACAATAGTTGGTTTAATCGCATTAGATGGAGGTTTGAATATAGCTTCGAAACGGGATATGTTCGAAACAATGTAGGCATACGAAGAGAAGGTAGCTGGCAGTTCATAGAATTTGACATGCATCTATTGTCTAATATTTCCATGAAGGTTTCATATTTTCATGAAAGAATTTGCCGTGTATGCGTAAGGTAATGTTCATGAAGCAAAATTCACACTTATTCGAATTTAAACATCAACTTTCAAACCAGTATTTGATATAATATGATATGATGTACCGTTACAATTGAATTTATCCTTAGGTATTCTCAACCTTAATTCATCTATTTTATACAACATTTCTAGACAAAATAGTCAAAAGGTCGAGAGTAAGATTTGTAAACAATTACTTCTAGCGTATTTTTCTGGAATCTTCTTGCTCCCACAAACAAAATAGCACAATAAACAGGTGCAGAGAGTTATTATCTTCCAGTCGGTAGTGGATATAGATGTTGGCAACCTGGCATTTCCAGGAAATTTACGTTTTAAATCATTGTTTACGATTGTTACTTTCGTCCTTTAGACGATTTTGTCTAGATTTGTGTCCAAATAATATATGGGAAACGCACCAGTATTGGCCATGTTTCGCCGTTATTTCATGATTGTTAATGGTTGGAGGTAAATGGTTGGTATACCTACTCTAAAAAAGACAAAAAGATTTTAAACATTGTCAAAACCCATCTTCTGCTGTAGTTATGCGACATATCGAAATAGAAGGCACTGCTAAACGCAACAATGTACAACGATCAGTCATGAGTTCGTCCAAAAGACGGCTTTCCTAGGTGGAACCATAATTGGTCGCCTACACGTAAAAAAACCACTGTAGAAACTGACATTTCGAGGGTTAAATTAAGCGCAAACATCAACCATTTTCACCTGACTATAAATGCGTTTGATTTTACTATGCTTGCGATTGAGCTCAACATGGGTGAGGTTGATATCAAAATGAAGTCTGTCAAATATATCACAAATGTTGAAGACTGTACCATAAAAATAGTTAATTTGACTGAATATCATGGTTGTTTTGAAAATAGGCAGAGTCGGGTAAAATGGTAATTTTTACCGCAAGATTTTTTCAGTGCATGCATAATTTTTAATTCTTGGTTCATGTCAGCGACCCCACTCGGTCCCAAGCGATTAAATTTGGAACATAATATTTCAACGGCCCATGTCCCTTTTGTGACGTTTTGTGTCGGCTAGAAATCTTTGAATATGTTAGCATTAGGCGTTATGAAAAAATATTTCGATTTTCTTACGCTGGAACATATTATAAACAAAATGGCCTTTAAATCTGATTTACATATTAGAAGTGCGTAGACTGGAACTGGAAAAATAATTTTGATCACTGATAGTTCTTGCTTTGCCACAATTAATTAAAGATGATCATTTGAATGGATATAATGAAAAATGAAAAAGATCTTGACTGTCCCCATACGCATATCTTTTGGACTTGGCGTGTTCATTTAAATAAAAAATACATCGAGTAATCAAATTTGACTGAGTTTTTTTTTGTTCGAATATTATGAAACTAAGGCGAAGATGCGCTCGCAACATGAGTCAATCATCTTATTTATTGGAAGGCTAATTGCTCGGTTCCACTTACAAGACACCCTTCGATATGCAACATTGTAGCAGGCAAATCAAACATTAAAGGGCGATACGGTCAAAATTTGGTCAATATCAACTTGACGTATTTCTTTCAATTTTGCATTTAAAAAACCTGAACACCCCTCATTTTGAAGGTGTGCGTGTGTAGAATGTTGCTCCTATTTTGATTTTGGAATTCACTCTTCAGTTGTCAAAATGCCGTCCAAGCAAGAAGAGCAGCGTATCAAAATTTTGCTCGCGCATCGCGAAAATCCGAGCTACTCGCACGCAAAGTTGGCAAAATCGCTAAAAGTTGCCAAATCAACCGTTACAAATGTAATTAAAGTGTTTGGGGAACGTTTGTCGACAGCCAGGAAGTCTGGATCGGGGGGAAATCGAAAACCGGAAGCCGCTGAGACGACAAAGAGAGTTGCCGGTAGTTTCAAGCGAAACCCTAACCTATCTCTCCGAGATGCCGCAAATAAGCTGGGTGTATCGTCTACAACCGTGCATCGAGCCAAAAACGAGCCGGACTATCGACTTACAAGAAGGTAGTGACTCCAAATCGCGATGATAAACAAAAATACGACGGCCAAAGCGCGATCCCGGAGGCTGTACACGACGATGCTGACGAAGTTTGACTGCGTGGTAATGGACGACGAAACCTACGTCAAAGCCGACTACAAGCAGCTTCCGGGACAGGAGTTTTATACGGCAAAAGGAAGGGAAAGGTAGCAGATATTTTCAAGCACACGAAACTGTCAAAGTTCGCAAAGAAATATCTGGTTTGGCAAGCCATCTGTACCTGTGGCTTGAAAAGCAGCATTTTCATAGCTTCCGGGACTGTCAACCAAGAAATTTACGTGAAAGAGTGTTTGAATAAACGTCTGCTGCCTTTCCTGAAGAAACACGGTTGTTCCGTACTGTTTTGGCCGGATTTGGCATCTTGCCATTACGGTAAAAAGGCCATGGGAGTGGTACGCCGCCAACAACGTGCAGGTGGTTCCCAGGCGACAAGAACCCTCCCAACACGCCAGAGCTCCGCCCAATTGAGAAATACTGGGCTATTGTCAAGCGGAACCTAAAGAAGACCAAAAACTGCTAAGGACGAGCAGCAGTTCAAGGCAAACTGGCTTTCTGCGGCGAAGAAGGTGGACAAGGTGGCTGTACAAAATCTGATGGCAGGGGTCAAGCGTAAGGCTCGGCAATTCGGATTTGGAAAAGCGGAAGCCTAACTGAATATTTTTCCTGAATTTTATACTAATTGAACTTGAAAAAGAAATTTAATTTGATTTTTTAAATAAACGATTTCACCGATTTACACGCGTTTTCCCTTGACCAAATTTTGACCGTATCACCCTTTATTGCGGAAATTCATTGCTACATTTACCTATTTTGTACTGCAAAACTCAAAACGAGAATGACAAAAATAAAAGCTGAAACGTAAAAATTACATGTTAGTTTTTTTTTTAATACTTCTCAGCAGGGATGCATTTCTCCTCGGTGCAAGCAAGGTGCTCAGTGAAAAGATACTTCGCACATTGGCAAAAGCAAACTCACCCGAGAGATTTTTGTTTTGCTTCCACTCTCTGCTAGATATCATAAGTTGAGTGACACCAAAGTGTCTGGCGTTTGCACCCTCACCACAATGTTACACCCAAAATAAAAAAGCAAGATTGTAATGCAATTTTGCATGATTTGATTTCATTTCTCGTAATGGATCGGAATTTGGAGAAAAAATGCAACATTGGTCGTGGGCAAAAAAGCAACACATCAATTTGCTTAGAAAAATTTGATGTGTGCGTGAGCTTGTGCAGTTTATTAGTAGTAGTAAATTCAAAGGCAATTGAGATTGCCGATGACGAGTGAAAATAAAAATAGAACACTTGACAGCGGAATAGCAACAGTGGCAAATGGCGAAGCGGATTTCTGTGTCATTATCTCACCCATATTCAGAAGTTGTTGCTGCGTAAGATTGCTGCGACTGCGCAAACTATAGCTGCTTCTTCAGGTTCCGCTTGCTAATGAAAGGCCGCTTGGACGACAACAAGTCTCAATGATTAACGTATTGACCTCTGTATTTAGCACGCTAACTACCCAAACACAATGATAACGGAACCTGAACGGCAACGACAAACGTCAAAGCCCGATCTTAGTAAGCTTGCTTGTCAGAGAAAAAAACAGGCTAGATCCAAGCAGATTCTAATTGGACATATCAAAATCATTTGCAACAACTGTCAAACTTGCCGTTTGCTGCTCCGTTTCTGTTATCATTGTGTTTGGCGGGTACAGGGTGCGCCAGAAAATAATCCAAAAATTTGTTCTTTATATTTCTAATCCCATTTTCAAATAATTCAAGCAATAATATCAACATTTTTGAGTGCAGTTGTATTTATAAAGGCCTTTTAAAAAATCTATTTAATGTGTCCTCCATTTCTATTAATAACATCCTCGAGCCGACGCCGGAAGCCAGGGCATGCCTTTCGGACGTACTCCTCCGACATTGACTGCCATGTGCGTGTTATGGTTGACTTGAGGTTTTCACACTAGGGTGTGATGTTTTGCAGGCTCGTGCTTCAGTATATGCCCAAATCGAATAATCCAACGGATTAAGATCTGGACTGCTAGGGGGCCACAAATCCTTCGGCCAAAACTTCATGTTATCGTTCAACCATTATTGGGTTCGATTGGACGCGTGACACGGCGCTCCATCCTGCTGTAGGACAACGTTTTGGTCCTCGGAAAAGTTGGCCTTCACCCAGGGAAGCACTTTGTCCTTTAAAACACCGATATACACTTCGGCATTGATTTTAACTCCAGCATCAATGAAAACAGGCGGCATTTTCAAACCGTTGGACGCCACCAAGCCAAACATTATGCCACCAGCTGGAAGTTTGGTTTGAAATTTGAATTTCCGGAACGTTCTCCATTTTCAGCGGTGAAATGAACCGGTCCGTGCGGCTGTTGGCCACAGCATCGATGCTGAAAAGCTTTTCGTCGGAGAACAGGATTATCATTTTTTCCTTCTTCAACAAAGAAAGCAATCTCTTCGAACGAATTACTCGTAGTTCTTTGACCCGGTCCGTAATCAAGTGGCGTTTCACTCTGGCTCTGGAAGATGCATGCAGGTTTTCTTTGATGATTCTCCGCATGGATTTATCCGAAACATGGTTTCCTTTGCAAGTTTTCTTATGGAACGTACCGGGTTGCGAGCAATTTTTGCACGGACCGATTTGATCACGTTCGGCGTGCGCGCAAAGCGCGGACGTCCGCTTCCCAGCTTCCGCTGCTTAGGACCATCCTGCAGGGACTTTTTTAATGCGGTAAACTGTTGCCAAATGGCACCCTACCACCTTGGTAATCTCTTTGCGCTTCGCATGGAGATGAGAAATTATCTGCTTCTGACAAACTTCATCAATCTCTTTCGGCTTCTTCTGGGCGAGCAACAAACTGGTGATCACTTCTTTCGCGAACATTTTGACGAATATGCAATAAAATAAATAGAATGTTTTGATGCAGCACTTGAAAGTGTAACATGAACAAATACACTTTCGACAAAAATTAGTCACTAGCTACACGATTAACCCAATACTCAAGTTTGAACATTTCCGCATTATTTTATGCCGCACCCTGTCATATAGTTGAAAAAAAACATATTGTAGACTTTGTGTAGCAGAAGAATAAAGGTGTTTGAACTGACTAAAGTGTAGTTTAAACGTAAACGTAGTGTACTTACTAGTGTGATCTGCTGGGAAACACTTAACTGGATGATATCGTTACCGTCGTCGTCACCATTGTAGCCATTATCGTCGCCGTTGTCCCTGCAAAGAAATAGGAGAAACTGGGGCACCACTGAACCGTCAGTTGTGAGGAGCACAAGATCGCGCAGGTAGAATTTACGATTAGAACGCCTACGATAAGGTCACAACAGCACAACAGAGACATAAACGTAAATACAGCTCTATTGTATGATCTATTTGATGATTAGTTGAGCCCTGATTTGAAACCCAAAATAATAAATACTGTTACCATAAATCTAGGATATATTGTTTAGTCTTAAACCTAAATTCATAGAGCGCTTAAAATTTGTCACTAGACTGTATATTACGATTTAAAAGCCTTGAATTTTCAAGATCGTTATTTTCGGCGTTAAAATAACAGCTGAAAAATTTTTACCGCAGTCGATTTCACGCGTCACGACAGGATACAAGTTCAAATTCGCTCTGTTACGTGATAGATTATAAAACGATTACTTCATGCTCCATACACAGTTTGAAAGAAACATTGAATTTTCTGCGTTATCTAATGCACATAAAGGGAATGCAAGATTTGGCAGAAATTAAAGGTGAAGCCGATAATTTCTCATCTCCATGCGAAGCGCTAGGAGTGGACAGAAATTTCCCCTTGCCTACCCTGCATGGGGTAGTATGGCAAAGGGTTATGCGCCTGATCGCATATTACCGTTCAAATGCGCTCTGCTCGTTTTCAAACTTGTATCTTTCAATTTCAAAGCCTGCCGTTGCCCTATACAGAACTATCAATACACTTTCTCTTCATGTCTATTTCGTTCTAGCAATAAATTACCGTCCACTCCTAGCGCTTCGCATGGAGATGGAAATTATCTGCTTCTGCAAACTTCATCAAAGATCGTTACTTCCGCGCATGGGAGAACACAAAAAATAACAATCAAAGTGTAGAAATTAATAGGTTAAATTTCTTGTAAATTTAAGTCGAATAGCGCCTGAATCTAGGCTGTTATATGAAAGTTTGCAAACAATTTCGTACCTACTTTTCCTCTGGCTTGGAATCAAACGAGGGGAAATGTTACGCGACTGTTAAAATTCATTTTTTTTTTCTGTGTAAAATGCATTACAATTCGAACTTCGTAAGGGGCTATTCATATACCACGTAGACTTTTCTCTGGGGGAGACGGGTGTGCATTTGACCAAAGTATACGCTCCATACAAAATTTCAAAAAAATGTATGAAGAAAAGTCTACGAGGGAGAACGGGGGGGTCTAGGATTTTCAAAAATGTGTCTGCGTGGTTTATGAACAGGCCCTTACGTAAAATATAATGCTCAAAATTTAAAGCAGAAAAGGAGTGTTTTCTAAGTCATTTTGTTTCAATGATGCACGGCTACGCAGCGTTACACAAATTATTCATTTGCTTATAACGGGTGTCCACAGTTAAATTACATCACTTTAAACTCGTCCTCAAAAGCAATTCTCTCAACCGATTGTCATGAAATATTCAGGAAATATAATGCAATGTATAATCTAGGTTTAGGTATTTTATATCACTGTATATCTTTACCAAATCCAAAAGCCCGAACTTTCTTTTTAATACCACGCATAAGATTTCCGCTTTTTTTCCGCTTTCAACAATGACTTCAACATTTCCTGTTCTATAGTGACAACTTTAGGATGCATATGAAGTTCGTGCTTCATTAATGCTCAATATTTGGAAGCAACTCTGGAGAGTTTGGGGGATTAAGATCCTTCGGCACGAAATTGACACCATTCGTCTTGTACCACTCCAGAACATCCTTGGAGTAGTGACAAAAGGCTAGGTCCGGCCGAGATATTCCCTAGTAGCACACATGTTGCCATTAAGTTGAGAAAACATAAATGTGCCTCTGTTTGTCATATTTAAGTTGCTGCATCTAATTATGATCGTGGTGTGCTACTTGGGTTGTAGGAACGTTGTGTGTTTTGAGAAATGGAAGCAGTTGTTTTATCAGGCATTTATTCATGTATACTTAACCATTTACAGTTGAAATTGTCACAAAAGCTTGCTCCGTTTACCACACGAACAAGTCCCTGCCAAATCATGAATTTCTTGGGGAACTTTGACACTTGCTATTTCCTGAGAGACTCTGGAACATCGAACTTGTCTCTCGCAGTCACATACTGGTTGGCGGGAATTTGTTTAAAGTCCGCTTTTACGTGTGTTTCATTGTTCATGATGCAGCAGTGTGAGTTTCGTCAACATTTGTGTGTACAGCTTACGTGTTTTAGCTGTCCTATTCTGTTTTTCATTGCGGTTTGAAGCTTTCTTGAACTTTGAATGAACGGTTTTCTGCAAGAAACTTTTGGTCAAGTGCAGCTTTTTCACAAAATCCTGAACAGAACAGTTGGGTTTGCGTTTAAAGGCAGCAACCAGTCGCTTGTGATCCTTCACACAGTATGGAGCTATTTTTCTACCACTCACCTTCTTCCGATCGACAGTTAAACGTTCCCCGAAACGTTTTATGACACGAGACACTGTAGACTGGTGAATTTTCAACATCTTTCCGATGGCTCGGTGCGAAAGAAGCGGGTTTTCCATAGAATTAGTACATAGAACAAATGCCTTGTAAATTGTATGAAACATTCATATTGCTTGTCATCTAACAAAAAACAATCATTACACGTTTTTGGTATAATGCACAATATGAATTTCGTGAAGACCAGTCAATCGCTGCTTCTTTCCGATCATACTTATAAATGTAAATGTTCCTGCTGGGATGGGCGGGAATCATTAATTAAGCCCAAAATAGAAATTAAAGCACCGTCGAGAGTTAGATTCTCGCGCTCATTAATCAAGTAACCTCTCACGAGTCAACATGGTTTAGTGAGATAAATCACGGTCTCAAATAACAGTCTCTACTAAAAATACAGGTTCGAACCCCAAGTCAGGAACATTAAAAAATAAAAAGCTGAATACACACCTCCGAGTGGTTGTCCTTTTTTCAATTATACTTTGAGTCGATAAAGTAGATCTGCCAGCAAAGAGACATTTCTTTTTTATTGGTAACAAATATTCGAAGCTCTTTGTATTGTTTTCGTACAATAAACGAATGTTCTTTCTGTGTCAACCAATTCTTCTTCTTTTTTAGCATTTCAAGCTTATTGCTTTCACAATTTGCTTATTGCTTGCTCACAACCAACTTAGTGTTCTAAATGCACTTCCACAGATATTAATTGAGAGCTTTCGATGCCAGTTACCATTTTTGCATTAGTATGATTAGGTGGCAAGTACAATCATACGCTATGCCCAGGGAGTCGAGAAGTTTTCCTTAACGAAAAATTCCTAGACCAGACCGGGAATCGAACCCAGCCACCTCCAGCATGGTGTTGATTTGTAGCTGCGCCTTTACCGACTGAGCTAAGGGAGGACCGTACCAATGCTTCGTGCTTTTAACCGTTGAGCATGTGGCATTAAATATGATGGTATCTTCTTAAAAAATACAAATCAGTTTCGTTGCAGAAAACAACGAATAGATTTGTTAGTCCTACCTTCGATTTCGTATTATAACGAAATTTAATTATCGGTGTGAGGAAATAAAATACGAAGTGCCCTGCCAGTCGTTGCCAGTCGTTGCCGCCACGTCGCGATTCGCCGGGAAAATCGAGTTAAGCATTTTATTCAGTCGCTGCCGATGCGACATTGCCTGCAGCTCCAAAACCAGTGGACGCGAGTTCCGCTTCCTGACATGTATGTTCATGTTCGCCAGGTACTTTTTCACTGTTTGGCCGGTTGAACCGACCTCCCGGTCAAGCCCTCGCAGCGATGTAACCACTTTTCCCTCGATCTGCCTCTTCAGCATCCTTTGGAGCCTCTTGTCGCTCAGGGTCGTAGGCCGTCCGGAACCGGGCTTTCATTCAAAGCTCTGATTATTGTCTAAAAGTTCCAAGATGTTGTAGATGCCAGAACTGGAGTATCCGGCGTCCACAAAGTGCCGCACGATGTCCGTTTTTGACGCAGCAGGGTGCCGTTCTTTGAACGCGCACACGTGTGAACGGAGTTTCTTCACTGTTTTTTGCCATCATGGTTAGAGTTCGACTGATAGAGCTGCCAAATTTTATTAGCTGGCTCATGGGTTACTATGATTGATGCTGCATGGGTGGTTTCGTCGGTGCGGGCAAAGACTTCCAATAACAAGACACACAGCTCCCGCTCTGTTTCTATCGACATGTTCGAAGCGCCCTCAACGTGTTCCAGAAACATTAGAAAGGAATATGTATGTGTGAACAAATGTGAGTCATCGTCGGTGTGTGTGTTTTGTTTTGTATTTGTATTGATAGCTAAACTTTTGAAGCTCAACATCAATAGCAGGCATTGAAACGTTTATTTCTGTCAGACTTTGCTTATTCCGTTGAAAATGGGACGCAAAACCTGTTGTGTACCGGGATGTTTGAGCACTTCCAACGCAGGAAAGAAATCCTTCTTCCGAATAGTCGAAATAGCATCAACTTCAGCACTTATTGGTATTTTGAACAGAGATACAGCTGCCTGAAAACGTTTTTGCAATACAGACAATCTTCCGGATAGTAGTGTCATCTGTGAAGATCACTTTTGGACGAGGATTTCATCAATGCATCATAAAAGTCAAGGGTAATTTATAAAATCAAACATTTTCTTCATACATCAATTACATGTTGACTCAATAACATTTTCGTGTATAGGCTACGTCGATATACTATTCCATGTTTCCGGGGTGCTGGTTCTGCAGGGTTTCCTGAAGATAATGAACCAATGGACTTTGAAAGTACTGAGCTTGAAGATGATGGCTACGCATGTGACGCATCATTCTTAACTCAACTGAAAAAATATCGTGCTTCTTCGAGACTTGTAATGCCTGGAGAAAAGGTTATGGACTACTTCAAAGGAGTGTGTAAAGTATTCGATACACATTTCATAGCATTACTTTCACTTGATCCAAGAGGCGTTAAGAAAGAGCTGATTGATATTATCCAGGCACTGTTAGAATTCCCAAACGTTGTAGAATACGAAATGCTTGACGAAGATTGTGAAGAACTGATCATCAAAGAGCATCACAAACTCATAATGGACGTGTTATGCGAGTCTTGTGCACTAAAAATCACAAATAAGTACATCAATATGTTAATAGCATGCAAATTGGGAGTCATGAACAGCTCCTTCAAAAGCGAAAGTACAACAAAAAGGAGAACAAAGAAGAAAGCTAAAAAACTTAACATTGTTAAGTTATCAACATTGATGACTCCTGGCAACGTGGGAAAGTAAATTCGAAAGAAGCCCTGTTTTGAAAAAGGTTAATTTATAAATTAAACCTTTGAATAATAAAAAATAAACTTTTCAATTCCAGAAGTAACTACAAACAAGCTCCACTGTTTGCTACTGAATGGATCTCATACGCAACCATTTTCATTTTAGTCAATTCCACTTTTTTTTTCGCTCAAATAATTTACAGAAACATTCTAAGTTTTCATCTGTTTTAAATAATTACATGTAACCTGATACAATAAACTCTCATGATTCCAGATTTTATTTAACCAAAGAAACTGTCGATGAACCCAAATGTTTGATGTGTTTGAAGAAAATCCCAGAACTAATTCACTATCAGAGAACATAGCAAACTTGCATTGAACAACATAGCCAAACTCCATCCGTGCAGGAAAAATCAAAAAATAAAACCTAATTTTTGGGCACCCTTTAATCAGAAAGAGAACCAATTCTACGAAAGGGTTTTTCTTTCTAAACGAAATTAGCCAAACTCATACCAGAAAAATGCTCTATGATGTAAAGCATCACTTGCTTGCAATAGGTTCTCCCCCTGATAAAAGGGTGCCCCATTTTACTTATATACATGCGAGTTACAGTTCATTACGTTGACGGCCAATTTCTCAATATCTACAATATCTAACATATGAGACTATTATGCGATTACAGGCATGCTATATAATTAACTTACAATTAAGAAAAACAACAACTTTATAAAATGGTTTTACACTAATAACACTGGGCAAGAATTGTTGTGGTTGGCAGCATCTGTTTTCACTTGAGTCCCACTAGAGATGGAGATTTTTCTGGTGCTGGTGAGAGGGTGCTGCACGAAGCATACACTTTCAGGTCCACAAGGAATATTTATTGTCGAACTGATGTCACAGTTACACCACTACAGCATTATGATTCGTTGCTTATAATTTTGTCAGTAGGTGTTGATTTGGTTGAGCTGCTGCATTTGAATATTTCCTGGTGGCTGCTGCGTCAACCTTCACACAATCCGGAATTACCTTATCTGTTGGAAACAGTCGTTTACAGGAAAAGGGAGCACTTGGTTTTATAAACTCTGTTAAACTATAATACACAATAATTACTTCCGATTATCCGATCCAGCAGCACACAAGGCTTGCAATTTCTTTTCCTAGAGCGTTCCTCCACCACCGTCCTTGTTTACTTGCATTAACGAAAGAATAGCTCGGGAACGACCGTTTACCATCCTTTGATTCTTTTATGGGTGCAGTTAACTTCCAGGACGGTGTGTATTGGACATCACAAGCATAGTTTTCCAAATTAATATTGATTTCCGAACCACTTCCACGAATCCATCCGCAAGCACAGTACAAGTTTGTTTTGATTTATGTTTTGAAGTTTCTCTTGAGCGCAGAAGATTACAAATATACACACGGTATCCTTTGCTTGATCACACACACACATATTAATGTCATGTTTCTTGAAGTCGTTCGGGGGCGCTACCGTACATGAAGTATACGGTGTATATGGGAAAATTTGACACTTGTGTGTCTTGTTATTGGAAGTCTTCGGTGCGGGCTAGCATTCAGCTCAAAAGTAATGTACATTAGGATAGGACAAGAAATTGTCAAGAAATGCTTTTACTGTTGGAATTACTTACCTTGTATGCAGCTGGAAAGGAAGGCAAACTTCGTAACGTTAGTAACGCCTGCTCATGTTATCTAAATGGGCCTGTCACTTTTCCTTGCGGAATAATATTCCGTTCGATTATTCCGCAAGTAAAAATGATATTCCAGCCATACTTGAGCAGTTGTCAAAATTACTTCGGTAGAAATGGCGAAAATTACTTCAGGTCTTTACTTCTCAGCTGCATAGTAGGCTACACCCATGAAAAACGGCAGTTTTGTCCATTTTTGTAATGCAAACGTTATTCGTGAAGAAATATTTTAGTTTTAGAATGCTTGCTAATTTCAGTCCAGTAGTTTTCGAACTTTTTTGATTCGAATCGAATTGAAAAAGGCAAAGTTGAAAGCCAAATGACATGCCTTGTTCCATGTACAGTTGAGATGAAATCAAAATACCCACGTTATTTATCACTTCGACAAAATCCCGCGATAACAATATGTTTTCACCTTTTTCCCATCGCTTTCAATATTGACTTCTAAATCCTTTAATGCACACACTCCTTTTTCCCCGTTATCAAGCATATAAAGCCATGGTTCGTGATAGCATCACCCGTTCGGGGCTTACGGCAAGCAATCATCTCTCGATGTTCCCACACTTGTGCCGACTGGTACTCAGTTTCAGTTTCTCAATCCCCGACACGGCGCGACACGGCGATTGGATTAAAACCCATTCCGTGCTGCAATAACAACAGCTCAGGAGGCAAATAAGCTCATTGCGACATACCGAAAAGTACGGCACTCTTGAAAATGCGACCCTCGCCGAAGCGACATCCAGTGGATTACGAAGTCCTTCAGAACCAGGTTTATTGCAGAACGAAGGTCACCACCACCGTCAGGACGAGCTGTGTGCTGGTTGGGATGAAATTGTTTATTATCTGCTCGAAACGAGAGGATTTGATGCACTTCGCTGGTCATAATCGGGCTAAATTGTTCCCATAAAGTGCCCGGACCGGAGCATCGTGAAGTGAATGCGTTATGGCCAACATCAGTTGATGGTGGCGGGGTTAATGTGCGTGGTTGTCATGGGAATCGACCACTTTGTTCGCTGGCTTGTTTGTATTATTCAATGGTTATTGTTACATGGATTGAATTTCCGCTTTTTCGGAAGTATGTTGAACGATTTTATTTCCTACGAATCTGAGAGAATATTCATAAATCCGACGTCAAAATTCAAATCCGCTTCAATCAGTTGTCAATACGATTTGGAAAGACTGTCAAAGCATAATCCCCTCAGCCGAGGCCGCCATCATCAACGCCAAACCACAAAAGGTCACTCGGTGGTGATGACTCAACAGTTCAACTTTGCACTCAGCAGCGATTCCAACGGTCGGTTACAACAAATGGACGCAAATCTCCTGTAACTGTACATTTTCACCGTATTTTACTTTTACGCACCCGGATCAGACCAATCCATGCTCCACCATTAAGACATCCTCCTAAAAATAAAGAGCAACGCCTAATACATTGCCAAATATCGATTTGCCCTTTTGGTTTCCGTCGAAAAAAAACCACCAGCAGAGCACCCAGAATCTTAAGCTCTTAAATTGCCTTCTTCGAAAAGGTTCTTCCTCTGCGCCCTTCTCACTCTTTCTCGCTAGCAATCTTCTTTATACTAGCCACGGGAGAAAATCAGTTGAATTGAAAAGAAATCGGCGGATAATTTCAGGCTATCATGTGGCATAAAAGCATGTAATTTTCGGCTATCATCGCATTTGCTCTCTTCCCTTCGTGTTGGCGCTGAGCTTCCTGTGTCTCGCGCTCACTAAGCCCCCGCGAAGAAGGTGCGGGTGGATGTGAGCATTACTGGATATCTCGTGGTAGAAGTTGAAAGACGCGAGATGCTAATGTTGATTGAAAACATCGCATCCTGCGCACCAAGAGCAACAATACCGTGAATAGGCGCGAATGGTTGAACATATTCCAGTAAAAAACATCATCAACAACAACAACAACGACGACGACGACGACGATGGAGGCCAAGCGAAATGAGCATAATTCAGCTTCTATGCGGCGCTTCCTGGCTTTTCTGAATGGATCCATTGTGCGTGTGTTTGTGTGTTTGGGTACTTACTTGTAAGGTGGAAGGCACGGATTGGGAGTCGTTGGTTGGTGAAATGCATGCCTTTGTGCCCGGGAAGGGGATTTAATAAAAGCAAGCGATTCTTCGAGAAATTAGCCGCTGATGCTCCGGATGCCAGTAATTCACCATTCTCGTTCGGCGGCTTGTTTCCATGCCGATGGAACCCTTTTTCAGCGCAGAGCGCAGAGCTCCGATCAGAACAAGACGATGCGAACCGAGCCGAGGTTGCTCCGGTTTCCAGTTGAAAAGCCCGCTTTGTGGGGGTAGAATTTGAATGCATGAGATAAGACAGGCGTAATTGAATTAGAACTTGTTATGATTGAATGGGTCCATCTGGAAGAATGGGGTAGGCCGTTGAGCAATGTTGGCGTTTGTAACTATGGATGAAATGGACTCAAATGAGAAAAAAAGGAATAATGCGGTCCGGATGTTTGCACGTTATGAGGCTCGTCTTGCAAGTTTAATCGTCGGATTTTTAATTTTGGAAGTATGTTTTGATTATTCGAATACAGAGTAGCAACATATAAATTCTTTGTGATGCCACTCAGGAAATATAATTTAATGTATTCATAGTAGAATCATTTGAATCGGTCGCACTGCATCGCTTAACAAACAAAGGAATTGCAAGATTAAACGGACTGAACAGAACTTTGTAAGTCTGTTTAAACATATGTTCGATAGCTTAACAAAATAAAGCTTCATCCAAGCCGCATTCCATACCAAATTTTATGATATTGATCTCGTTTCCTTTACTGCATAGTTTGAATTATTCAACTTAATGCTTCTTTTTTTCTTCCTGATGTTCAAAATTGAAAGGTTATCCAAATATACAAGTAAGAGTAAAATATTCACTTGTTGGTTCTCTGCTTCAAATATCACAGGAGCTTCAAATAAGCTCATGTACACATTTCGATATAAGTTCAGACCTCTTTTGATGCAACCAATAAACATCTGAAAAAACATTAATTCATGTACTGATATAGTCTTTCTTTGTATACTCCCATACGCGGAGTAACGATCTCTGATGATGCTGTTTGAGAAGGAAATTATTTCTCATCACCATGAGGCTCTAGAAGTAGACAGCACTTTTTTTTTGCTTGAACAAAGTTGTTAAGAGAAAGTATTGATAGTTCCGTTAGCGCACGGCAGGCTGTGAAAATTGAATAGAAGTAGTTTTAGAAATTAAGGGGAGGGCATTGTGAGGCAGTATTTCGAAACAAGCACACAATCTTTTGCCAAGCATCCCCATGCGGAGTAGGTCAAGGCAGGAACGAAACCTTGACTGGCAAAAGAATATGCGCTTGATCGTGCTCATATACTATTGGTAGCTTAAATGGTTCTAACGAACTGTCTTCACACTCCCAAATCCCCTACATGGGAGAGAAACATTCTCCCGCTCATTTGGGTTTATTTTGGCATACGACTTCTGCTTCGAAATACTACCTCATAATGCCCTCCGCTCACTTTCAAAAACTACTTCTATTCATTTTTCGTTCTCTTAACAACTTTGTTTTCTAGCAAAAAAAAAGTGCTGACTCTTAGGGCCTCATGATGATGAGAAATTATTTCCTTCTCAAACAACATCATCATAAGTTCATGTCTTTCTTCCATGTCAATGGATGATGTGAAAAATGAACATTTCGATGTACGCAAAGGTTTTTTTACACGGGGGATACGTTCCACCTTTACTATGAAACCGTGTAAAAAAAAAACAATTTTTTGAAAAACTGCTATTTGTTGCCAAAAACGTAAAATGTGATTCGAATTGGGTCGATAAGTTGCTCCGTTCTGAAGTTATCTCCGAAAACAAACCGTGTAAAAAAGACTTTAGTGTAGACAGTCCGCGATACACTTTTCCAATGAGATAAATTGTGTTTAAAGGGTGTATTCGATAAAAATGGCTCACAGAAAATCTTCTGTAACTTTTGAATCGTATGAGTAAAAAACCTAGAAATTTGAGTAGATCTTATTCATAGTGTATTATTTACATCTGCCAAGTTTCATAGTTATACATTCAGTAGTTCCAGTCATGTCGTCGAAACAAGAAATTGTCCGTGAGAAAATTTTTTATTGCTAACAGACTTGGAGTTGCAAATACAACTGTGTCTCGTGTAATAAGAACCTTCAAGGAGCGTCTGAACGTCCAAAGGAAGGAAGGGAGTGGTCGTTAAAGTGGTCCAATGGACAGTAAAATGGCCAGGAAAGTCGTACAACAATTCAAGAACCGTCCAAACATGTCCATTCGAGATGTCGCTAAAAAGTCTAAGGTGTCAGTTGGTTTTGTGCAGAAAACCATGAAGCGTGCTGGGTTACATGTTTACAAAGTGCAAAAAGCCCCAAACCGGAATGAAAAACAAAACATCACTGCGAAAACCCGCGCCCGGAAACTTTACACGAAGCTGCTCACCAAATCCGGTTGCATCGTGATGGATGACGAAACATACGTCAAGGCCGACTTCCGTCAACTTCCTGGGCAAGGCATATTTCGTTGCCAAGTCGAAGTTCGATGTTCCGGAGGATGTTCGAAAGAAGAAACTATCGAAATTTGCAAAGAAGTTTCTAATCTGGCAGGCGATTTGCTGATAAACGGTGCGATTTACACGGAAGAGTGCCTTAAGAAACGTCTCTTGCCATTCATTAAGAAGCACAAAGGATCAACTCTGTTTTGGCCTGATCTAGCATCCTGCCACCATGCTCGAAACGTTTTGGAGTGGTACCGAGCCAACGGAGTCAATTTTGTGCCAAGGGATATGAACCCACCAAATTCACCGGAACTTCGTCCAATTGTAAAATTCTGGGCAAATATGAAAACGGAACTTCGCAAACATCCCAAAAATATAAGAACAGAGCTAGAATTGAAGAAAATTTGAGTAAAAACAACAAAAACACTGGGAAAATTGGTTGTACAAAATTTGATGGGTGGAGTGAAACGGAAGGTGCGGGCATTCGGGATGGGAGACGAAATTGAATAAAACAAATGTTGTAAATCAAAACTCATTAGTAGTTATTCATTCCCTGAAAATTTCAAGAAAATCCGATAATCAGTCTAATGTTGATGAGTATATATGTGTATGCCATTTTTATCGAATACACCCTCTAGTAAGAGCTGGAAATAAAGTGAATTCATTAGTTTATTACTAAGTCTGTTATCCGTGTCGGCTGGTTGATCTACGAAAACCTGAGAAGAAAAGAAGTGAAGTAAGATTATTTAAGTTAATAATAAAATCATTAATTTTTTGAGAAGGTCCATTAGTTATGTCACGTGATAGGGGGTGGGGGGTTTGGGAAAACGTGACGATCCATACAAAAAAAAAATTGAAGGTCCATACAAAAAACGTCAAAAGTCACTTTTTGCGTGACGTAATCAATGGACGTTCCCTGGAGTCAGTTGACATAGTTTCTATAAATGCAACAGAATTTTGAAAAAAAAAATCTATTGTTTTAAATCGAGTGGCAAAAAGAGGAATTTAAAACAACCTCGTGGATCCAAGTAACGTTATGCAAATGAAGCCATTAAATCAATTTTACTTTATGTTTAACTTGCATCTAATACGCTAGATAATATACGTCGGTGTTATTTATCTGCAAATGTCAAAATAATAAACTTTTTTTTTTGTTTAAGAGATCGTGAGGATAATTGATTCAACACTAATGTATAGAGAGAAAACAAGTTCAGATTTATTGTCCGATATTGTGTTCAACTTCGAGAAATATGAACGCCGTTGAATAAATCTTAGAGTAAAACATTGTTTCTGAACTTGAAAAAGAAAAGAAATGTGTAGAACTCTGATAACATTTGACAAACATTTGGAAAATAATAAGTCATTACAGATTGTTTTTACGTTTAATCTGTAGAGGAGTAAGTTGAATTTAAAAAAAAAAACTCATTTTAAATTGCTCTAATTTTTATAGATGGCGACTGCAAACATACAAATACACTACCGACTACAATAATTATGAATTCATTCATAACACGTAAAGTGCTTCTAAGACATGTAGATATCATGACCTTGTAGACATATGGACAATAACGACAGCAGTAGTTTTAATATGCTTTTCTTTTACTCATATCTGGTTCACTATCAATTTAAAGTTTAGAGCTGGTTTGCTTTTGAATTTCACATAATGAAATAAATCATTAATCTAATAGCTGTTATACGCTTAAAAGATCTCTATAACGAACTAAAAACAGGATGCTTGTCTGGCATTAACAGTGAAAAGACAATTTCCGATTAGCTATTAAAAAGTATTTTATTCATTGACTCAAATAATGAACTGTAATAATGCATGTTTTAATACCAGGTATTTTTTTACTCAAAAAATTAAAAAAGCATTTGAGTGAGAATTCCATTAAAATGTTCAAATAAAATAAGAAAATAAGAGCCAAGTATTAGCAAGATTTTTACACATTCCAATACTGGATTATTTGCAATTTGATCATCCGTAAATTTAGACTAGATTACTACAAATAATCTCCCATAAAAATGATTGCGAAACTAGGAGAATTTAAAATTAACACTTCATTGATCACTTTAAAAAAAAATAAATAAAAAAATAAAACATTGAAACACTTCTTTAAACTATCTAGTAAACGCGAGCTAATTCCTTTAAATTCAACTAGAGAAAACTTATCTTTTGACAGATAGGCCTATTTCGCCTGCGACTTACAGACTGTTTCAGTGTCGAGTGCTCGAAGAAGTCTGTAAGTCACCACTGAAGAAGTCTGTAAGCCGCAGACGAAATAGGCCTATCAGTCAAAAGATTAGCTTTCTCTAGTAAAATTCAAAGAAATTTACTCGCGTTTACTAGATTATTTTAAAGAAGTGTTTCAATGTTTTATTTTCTATTTTTTTAAAGTGATCAAATGAAGTGTTAATTTTAAATTCTCCTTGTTTCCCAATCACAGTCGCTCTACTAATACGCTCAAAAAAGTTTTTTAAATAGGGTTAATTAAAAAAGTTAATATGAAAAATAAGTTTTTTTTTGTTAAATGAAGATTGTAGTTGGATGATAATCACCAAAAACTCATTTTATGTCAGGTATGTTTGAAACTATTAGATTATCAATAAACACATATAAACAATATTTTTTCAACATCGGTTTATATAACCTCCTCTCCTAGGGTAAATCTCCGTACCTTGAACTAAATGCCACCCATCAAATCATGTGTAAAGCTTACACACCTTCATCAACCCTATCTTCAGATCTTTATTGTTTTTGAAGACCTTTCGTGTTTTCCGGAGCTTTCCCTTTATAATCGCCCAGAATTTTTCTATTGGGTGAAGATTTGGAAAGTTTGGCGGATTGGCCTCCTTTGGCATAAAAATAACAGCGATGGCTTCGTACTACTCCATTAGCGGATTCACGTCCAGAAATGTATCCAGAACTTCTCTGAAACATCCAGGCGGGACTTGCCGACAAAAAACTCCAGACAAAACACTTGGCGTCCGTTTCATTGTACGTCTCGTCGTCCATTAGGATGCATTTCGGCTGCCTCGCGATACAGTTTCCTGGCGCGGGATTTGACCACCGTAATATGTTTATCGGTTCGGTTGGGCGCCTTCCTTACCCTGAAGACAAGATGTCCGGTTCGCTTCATTGTCTGCTGGACAAACCAGACGGAAAAATTAATCTTCTTGGCCACGTCCTGAATCGAAAAGTTCAAATAGCGCTTGAAGTAATCCCTCATCTTCCCTGCGTTCCAGGGTCGGTCGTTTTCGCTTTTATTCCCGTGCCAGCTCACCGCTGTGTCTTCTGGGTCTCCTTAAACGATTTTATCACACGCAACACGGTCCAATTGTCGATTACCAACTGTTTCGCGATTTTCCACGACCGCAACCATAATTTTTTGTCGAAGCACTTCTGGCTTGGAAGCCATCTCGATAACCACTTGACAGATTGTGACGAAATTTTGCACATGTAAACATTGCACTCTAAACTAGTTTTACCCATGCAATGGAAAGTTATACACAAAAGAAGGTACCGCATTTTTTTAGTACAATCTTTAGTAAGATCGATAAACATCTCATACTTGTTCTCGGATTATATTGTTTGACTCTCTTATCATTTTGGACAATGCCTTCTCCGGAGAAATACCAAAACTAACATCATTCGAAGACATCTGTTTGATGCCTATGTTTGCGGTTAGGTTTCCTTTAGATCTATTAATCATCTGAGCTGCAAATGCCAATTCATTACCAGTGGGCCCACAAGTGTTGGAAATTTGCTATCTATTAGATGTACTAATTATTAACATTAGAGCAGAACTTTAGGTTAATGTTTTCAGTATTTGTAGTCGAATTATTAGTACGAGACACTGAAGAAGTCTGCACATTGTAGATGAAATACGCGTATCTGTCGAAGATAAGCAAAGGTAGTTGGAATTAAATGGAGAATACTAATTTTTCTTCTAATTTCTAGTGATGTGTGAGCTGGTGCATTATCGTGATGCAAAAACCCTGACTTATTTTCCCACAATTCTTTCTTCCTTTTGAGACGAATATTGTAACGCAAACGCTTCATAACGCCCAAATAATATTCAGACTTTTCGGAAGGAATTCCAAGGCTATTGAAGAAAACAGTCAGCATAAACTTGATTTTTAATCGACTTTGACGTGATTTTTTGGGTCTCGGCTAATTTCGGAAGTGCCATTCCGATGATTGCTAGGCTGTTTCGACGCTGTACTCGTAGACCCAAGTCTCGTCACCAATTATGATGTGCTGGATGTCCGTATCACTATCACAAGCTATCAGTAGTGCATGAGCCGAATCAAACACGTATATTTTTGCCTGTTGAGGTAGCGGATTCACCCGTGCCTTAACCTACCCCGCAGTGTGATGATAGGCAAAGGTAACGTCCTTGGTTTGAGTACCGCTATATCCATGCCCTTCGCTCAATTTACAATACTTCTTTTCAATTTTCAACCTACCGTACACTGATGGAACATTCAACATGTTCTCTTCATATCATTTATTCTGGCAAACATTACTTTCTACTCTTGGTGCATCATGGTAATGAGCGAACAGCTCCTTCTACACCATAATCGCAGTGAGAAAGTTGTGAACTTCTTCCCAAGGAACATTGCTGGTTTTATCATGGTTTTATAGCATTCTTGAAGTCTAATTCATGCTCTTCAGAACCCTTATAAAACCAAAACTGTTACTTGGGTAATGACGTTTAACTACTGAACAACTTTGTCGAAGCTCACTTATGCACCAGCGCCGTAGCAGAGAAAATTCTGAGCTATTAATCACCATTGAATAAGGCCCACTGCACAACTATATCAAAACAGGAACGTTATAGAGACTGCACAGAAACAGAAGCGTTCACGAAAATGAAAACGGGCCGCGAACTAGTTCACGTTTTCATGATTTTTACACAAAAATGTGAACTAGTTCCCGATTACGTGATTCATTTCACGGTGTATTTTTGCTTGTTCTCGAATTCATGACTGCAGTTCACGGATCCGGACACGGATTTTTTTCCGTGTGTATTCGATGAAATTTGGACTCACGCAATTGTTCGTAACTTTTCAGCGTGTTTGTAAAAATTATTGAAATTTTAACTGAATGTATTTCATTGTGTTGTGTCAATTGTGTAATGAGTTTCGTGAAAATCGGTCGAGTGATTTCAGGGATGGCTTTGAATGAAGAAATAGTGCGCCAACAAATTTCGGACACTCACCTCGGAATCGCACATTCAACCGTATCTCATGTGATCAAAACGTTCAAGGACCGTAAGACAACCAAGCGGAAAAATGGTACTGCCAAAAAAACGTGGCACATCAAATCCGGAGAAGGCCAGGATGGTATTGAACCAACTTAAGCGTTATCCCAACATTTCGATCTGGGATGTTGCGAAAAAGGCGAAACTTTCAGTTTGTTTTGTGCAGAAAACAATGAAACGTCCTGGATTACATGTGTACAAGGTCCAGAAAGCACCGAACCGGAGCGATAAATAGAACTCGGTGGCCAAAACTTGTGCAAGAAAATTGTACAGGGAGTGGCTCACAAAACCGTTCTGCATTGTGATGGACGATGAGACCTACATTAAAGCCGACACCAAACAAATGCCAGGACAGGAACACCACGTCACCACCTCTAAGTTGGCCGTTGCGGAAGTGTACGGAAGAAGAAACTGTCGAAATTCGCCAAAAAATTCCTTGTATGGCAAGCGATCTGCGGATGTGTCACCTCTGAGACCGTCAACGAACAAATCTACAAGGACGAATGCCTAGAAAAACGACTTCTGCCCTTCTTGAGATCTCACGATGGCCCGACACTGTTTTGGGCGGATTTGGCATCTTGCCACTATGCCCAGCCCGTCTTATACTGGTACAAAGATAATATGTAGTTTTTGTACCAAAAGACGTCAACCCTCCAAACACTCCGGAACTTCGCCCAATAGAAAAATTTTGGGCAATCATGAAGGCAAAGCTCGTTAAAACTCCGAAATTGATAGAAAATGAGCTTGAACTAAAGAAAGTGTGGTTAAAAGTAAGTAAGCAAGTCGGTCCTATCATTGCCCAAAATTTGATGAAAGGGGTCAAGGCAAAGGTGCGGGCATTTGGGTTGGGAGAAGGGGTTCAATAAACCAATGATGTTTAAACTTAACCATTTAGTAGTACTTTATTTCCAGAAAGTTTGAAAAGAATCGGGCTCAAGGAAATTTTTTGGTGACCTATTTTGTTTGTCCAAATTTCATCGAATTCAGTCTTTAATCCTAATGAATGGGTGCATTTGTGTTTTGGCTCTACAAACCGATAGTGAACGTAACTTTTTCAGGCATGATTTTCAGTACCATAGCCGTACTTTATGGCTAGTTACGAAACTTGACAGAATTTTTCTCACACAATTTGAAAGATTCGGACTAATTCGTTTGTAGCATTATTCGCGATCACACCCTTTATATTAATCAACCTTACTATTGCACACTACCATAACAGAGATGGGTCTCAAAACTTTTAAATTAAAACAAAGAACAGCAAATGACCATCCCGGAGAACAAATTACATCCGTTTTATTCTACTGAATTTACACTTTGATAGCAGGCAGCCACGGCCACTGCAGAAGGACTCTGGTGTTTGGCACTTTTCGCATACGTAGCATATTTTTTCCCCTTAGCTTGCTCCCATTGCTCCCAATGGGTCATTTTGGCCAAGTGTGGATCCAAGTACTCTCTGTATCTTTCTTCTAAAAAAAAGGTAGGTACCTACGAATTCAGAAGTCGTTTTTTGCTGCCATATGCTGGCTGGTTTCTACACTAATAAAACAAAACAAAAAAATATACCGAAAGGGACACCGTTTATGGGTGTAACATATGTGCAAGCCATCCTTAAATTTCACTTAAAGATTAAGGTTTGCTTCCTAGACAACTGAAGGCTACCGAGAGGCAGAGGCATTCACCGTGCAGTTTGGCGAGCGTTGCAAAATGAAGGAAAATCCACCGAGCGAGGAACTGCGAACCACAGATGAAAATAAAAAAAGGAAGAGAGACAGGAACAATGCAATGTCCGACGATAATACCCAGAGGATTTTTATTTCCTTCTGCTGGCAGACACGGAATATTTTGTGTTCCGTTTTCGTACCGTACCAGTGTAAAAATGTGCAATGTCCAGTAGCAATAAAAGCGATCGGACTTTAAAGAACAAGTGTGCAACATGCTGGAAGGAAGCCAGTTCGGTCGGTCGGTGGACGACAATGGGACACTGTACAGCAACAAGCCCCCGGAAGTGCTTATACGTGATCTGACATATTAATTTCTTGCCTCGGCTTCTTCTTCTTCTTAGGATTTTGGGCTGTGTTTGGTATGAGAGGAATCGTTTGTCTGACCCTCCTCGGACGGCCTTCAAGGCGGGATGGAGTGCACTTTTATTGCACTTTGAACGATTGCTTTTGTCGGTCGAAGATTACCATGAAAAGGGCGTTCTGTTGTTGCTTGCTTAGCAAATTGCTGAATGGGTTGATGCATGAAAAATTTTACTGCAAGAAACCGTTCTGCACAGCTGTTTACATTGAAAACGTTGGATGCTCCTTTTTTTCTGGAACACTGAAAAAGGCAGTATTAAGCAGAAGCAGGGTATTGATCGAAGGACACCGTTCCGTCTCTAGGTATAAATGTCTGCGACGACATCTTATATAAAATGGCTTTTTCTCACTATCAGCTCAACAATTTAAACTGTAAGCAAAGTGCATGAAAGACACAAATTTGCTTCTTCTGTACATATCTGATTTTCATTATTTAATGAATGAAGCCCATTTTATTCTATATAGTTTTTAGATTTTATATATACACTGACAGTTAATTTTAGTTTATATTACAAAATTGAAAGTAATACTCACTAATCCATTCGTTGTTTTCAGCTACAAAACTGATTTGCTCTTTTCATGAAGATACATTCGTAACTAATTGCACGCGCAACTGTCAAAAACACGAAGCTTTTGTTGACACAGAAAGAACATTCGTACATTGTACGGAAACAATGCAAAGTGCTACGAATATTTTGTCACATATTAAAAAGAAACGTCTCTCTGGTGGTTGCATGAAGGACTGACAGATCTACTTTATCGACTCAAAATGTTATTGACAAAAAAGCGCAATCACGTGGAGTTGTCCAGACATGGGGTTCGAACCTGAATATTTGAAAAGTGCTGATTCTAAATCCGTGGTTGATCTCACTAGGCCACGCTAACTCGTGAGAACAATCTTGATTAATGAGCATGAAGTTATAGCTCACGACAGCGCTTTGATTTTTATTTGGGATAGATAAATTATTTCCGCCCATACCATCAGTAACACCATCGTGCATGAGTGCGGTATAAAAGAGAAGCAGCGATTGGCTAGTCATCACAAAGTTCATTTCGTGCATTTTACAAAAAGGTGTAAAGATAGCATTTCACCAGATAAAAAGCATTATGAATGTTTCATACAATAAACGAGACATTTGTACAAAATCCATGTTTACGAAACGCGTGAAAGCTACTTTACGAAAATAAATTTTCAGTGTATGTTTCTTTGCCTTAGTCAGATGCCTGTGACGGTGTGTTACTCAGTTCATTAGATTGGATTGATATCTTGAGTGTCTTAAAAAAAAGCTGTTATATATTTTCCCATAACGCTTGTTAATTTGACTATGATTTTGAAAGTCTCAGTAAGATCGGGTGGAAAATATACAGGGTGCGGCAGGAAATAATGCAAACATGTTCTAACTTGAGTATTGGGTTAATTCGTGTAGATAGTGACTAATATCTGTCAAAAGTGTATTTGTTTATGTTTACTTTCAAGTGCTGCATCCAAACATTCTATTTGTTTTATTGCAAATTCGTCAAAATGTTCGCGAGAGAAGGGACCACCTGTTTGTTGCTCGCCCAGAAGAAGCCGAAAGAGATTTCAAGGTGGTAGGGTGCCATTTGGCAACAGTTTACCGCATAAAAAAGTCCCTGCAGGATGTTCCTGACTGCGGACTTCCGAACTTTCTTCCGGCATATATGTCAGTCTGAAATTTGAAAGTTGTGTAATTTCAATTTATTATTTGATGTATCAAGAACAAGAAGGTAATCCAACGATAAGACACTTGTTTTCTATTAAATATCAAATGCTAACTAGAAAATGAGAAGAAGAGTACTAATTTCCATTTAATTCCAACTACCTATATTGCTTATCTTGACAGATAAGCGTATTTCATCAACAATTTACATACTTCTTAAAAAGTCTGCTCATGACACTGAAAAAGTCTGCACATAGTAGACAAAATACGCGTTTCTGTCAAGATAAGCAATAAAGGTATTTGGAATTAAAAGGAAATAACTAATCATTCTTCTCATTTTCTAGTTAGAACTATTCAACTCATGAAGCTCACACTTGCCACGATTATCTTAATCTTTTCATATACATAGCGAGGGTTAGGTGGGCTAAAACTTACAAAGATGCATAAAGCTATAATCTATCCATATAGGGTACGGGTCGGGTTTCAACCAGTTTATTCAGCAACTCGGACATTCAATGAAGCTGTAAGTAATCCATAAGTAGAACTGCCAATATTAAGACATTAATCCGTCGGCTAACTTCTGATCTATCGGAACATACCTTAAGAAACGAGCATTAGACTCAGAAAATTTCATAACCATGGAATAAAGTTCCCAATTGCAGGAACATATTAAGAGCATGCGCATTGCTATCCGATCAAGAAAATGTTTTCTTCACCTTCGCAATGTGTCCATAAACTAACAGTACACTGAAGTTTTTTTTTACGCGGTTTTTTTTACGCGGTCCGCGTAAAAAAACCGTGTTATTTCAAAAATCGACGTAAAAAAAGTCAAGGAAATAAAAATTATTTTTCATATTCATATTGAAAGGATATGGTCATAAAAATGTATTGGTGGTGGAAAAACATGGTTCCAGTAACATTGGCCACCGGGTATCTGCTAAAAATGGATAGAGGTTGTTAATTCAATGTGTGAATTGTTAATTCAATGTCCAGAGTAGTTATAAATTGTTTTTGTCTTCCGCAAAATATCTCAGTATGTCATTCGTCGTCTTTTGACATTATCATATTAGTTCCAAATCATGCCGCAGAGATGGCGCTGCAGTCTATCTTTTCTAAATTAAGCGCTAAAGATTTGCCGTCTCGGGCAAAGTTTCTCAGTATGTCATTCGTCGTCTTTTGACATTATCATATTAGTTCCACATCATGCCGCAGAGATGGCGCTGCAGTCTATCTTTTCTAAATTAAGCGCTAGTGATTTGCCGTCTCGGGCAAAGTTTCTCAATATGTCATTCGTCGTGTTTTGACATTATCATATTAGTTCCTCATTATGCCACAGAGATGGCGCTGCAGCCTATCTTTTCTAAATTAAGCGCTAGAGATTTGCCGTCTCGGGCAAAGTTTCTCATTATGTCATTCGTCGTCTTTTAAAACTGTCATATTAGTTCCACATCATGCCGCAGAGATGGCGCTGCAGTCTATCTTTTCTAAATTAAGCGCTAGAGATTTGCCGTCTCAGGCAAAGTTTCTCAATATGTCATTCGTCGTCTTTTGACATTATCATATTAGTTCCACATCATGCCGCAGAGATGGCGCTGCAGTCTATCTTTTCTAAATTAAGCGCTAGAGATTTGCCGTCTCGGGCAAACTTTCTCATTATGTCATTCGTCGTCTTTTGACACTGTCATATTAGTTCTTATTTATGCTGCAAATGTGGCAGCGCCATCTCTGAGGTACGATCTGGATCTAACGTGATTATATTGAATGCCTTTATTATATACAATTAACATCTTTGCTAAAGACAGCACCTTCCTAGAGCTCGATTTGGCAATTTAGATGGCGGCGCAATTTGGAACTAATCTGATAATGTCAAGTGACTATATTTTACATTCTCAACAACTTTACTGAGAACGGCAACTCTCTAAAGCTTCATTTGGAAAAGATATTTTACTACACGGTCCGTTATTTCAAAAAACGACGTAAGAAAACCGCGTTATTTAAAAAAAAAACAACGTAAAAATAGTCAAGTCACAATATACACTGAAAATTTATTTTCGTAAATTAGCTTTCACGCGTTTCGTATACATGAATTTTTTACATAGAACAAATGTCTCGTATATTGTATGAAACATTCATAATGCTTTTTATCTGGTGAAATGCAATCGTAACACCTTTTTGTAAAATGCACGAAATGAACTTCGTGATTATTAGCCAATCCCTGTTTCTCTTTTATACCGTACTCATGCATGATGGTGTTTCTGCTGGTATGGGCGGGAATAATTTATCTAACCCTAAATAAAAATTAAAGCGCTGTCGAGAGCTATAACTTCATGCTCATTAATAATATATGTTCTCACGAGTCAGCGTGGCCTAGTGAGATCAACCACGGATTCAGAATCAGCACTTTCAAATATTCAGGTTCGAGCCCCATGTCAGCAACATTAAAAACACACTGGACAACTCACGTGGTTGCGCTTTTTTAAGCAATCACATTTTGAGTCGATAAAGTAGATCTGTCAGTCCTTCATGCAACCACCAGAGAGACGTTTCTTTTTAATTTGTGACCAAATATTCGTAGCTCTTTGTGTTGTTTTCGTACAATGTACGAATGTTCTTTTTGTGTCAACAAAAGCTTCGTGCTTTTGACAGTTGCGCGTGTGTATTAATTACGAATGTATCTTCATAAAATGCACAAATCAGTTTCGTTGCAGAAAACAACGAATTGATTTGTGAGTATTACCTTCGATTTTGTAATATAAACTAAAATTAACTTTCAGTGTACGTGAAAAAAAATTAATTGTTGGTGTTGATTGTACATTTCCCAATTAAGCCTCTGAACAATACTTTTTAGAACAAGAAAAAATGTTGTTTACAGTTTATTATATGTGCTGATGTAATGATACTGATCGTGGATTTTGGTAGAAATCCAGCAATATGGGTCAAACTTCTTAGAATTTCTTCAGCAGATTGATTTTTCTTGTTTTGGGTCCATCGGATGTATGATACTTCAAGTGGCCAGTCCAGAGGAGGTTCCCCAAGGGTCCGTGGCTGGTAATAGGCATTTTTCAATGGAGCCATAACAGTATGTGTATCGAACTGCTTCAAATGTTCTCAAGCGTTTGTTGCTTGTAATTCTAAGTTCACCAGACAAGTAGGCCTTGGAGTGACCGTTTGTCCCTGTACCGGTCATTCCGAAACAGGTTCTCGTGAGGCCTGGAGTAGTCAAAAACATTTTCTGAAGTAGGGGGCGACCCCGGCGTATTGATTAACATCCATACCTCTCACGCCAAAGTCACGAGTTCGAATCTCACCCCCGGAGAAGTTACGAAAATGCCCAAAAGTGGTGTTTGAGTGACTATGACGGGAGATGAACCAGCCCGAGGCTGAAAATCTCGATAATGAAGAAAAAAAAAAAAAAATTTCTGAAGTAAACCCTGACGATATCTGTACCAAATTCGTGAAAAGTAGGATGTCAATTTGTCAATTTGTCAATTTTTTGTGATCATTTGATGATTTGACCCTGAACCAGCAATTCCGGGACAGGTTCTCGTGAGGCCTCGAGTGGCCATAAACATTTTCTGAAGTAAACCCTTGCAATATGGGTATCAAAATTCATGAATTTTCTTCAGTAGATTTGTCAACGTTTCGTGACCATATGATGATTTGTCCCGGACTGATTATTCCGGAACAGGTTCCCGTGGGGCTTTGAGTGGTCAGAAAAATTTCAGAAGGAAATTCTGGAAATATGGGTATTAAAATTCATTAAATTTCGTCAGTAGGATATATGTCAACGTTTAAAGGCCATTTGATTATTTGTTCCTGGAATGTTTATTTCGGAACAGGTTCATGTGAGGCCTTGAGTGGCCATAAACATATTCAGAAGGAAGCACTGGCAATATGAGTATCAAAATTCATGACTTTTTTTTCAGTAGGATATTTCTCAACGTTTTGTGAACATCCTATGATTATTCCTTGGAGCGGTCATTCCGGAGCAGGTTCCCGTATGGCTTCGATTGGCTATAAACATTTTGAGAAGAAAGGTCTGGCAATATGGGTATCAAAATTTATTAAATGTCTTAAGTAGGATATTCTCAACGTTTTATGGACATCTGACGACTTATCAACGTAACGGTCATCCTAGTACAGTTTCCCGTATGCCAAACATTGCCGAAGTTTCCTTTAAAATTTGTTCATGGCCACTCGAGGCTTCACGGGAATCTGATCCGGAATGGCCGGTCCGAAGACAAATCATCAAATGCCCCCAAAACGTTGAGAAATACCTTACTGACGAAATTTCATGAATTTTGATACCCATATTGCCGAGGTTTTATTTTGAAAATGTTTATGGCCACTTGAAGGCCCACTGGAACCTGTTCCGGAATAACCAGTCTGAGAACACGTCATCAAAAGGCCACAAAATGTTGACAGATATCTTACTGAAGAAATTTCCTGAATGTTGATAACCATTTTGCTGAGGTTTCCTTCTGTATATGTCCGTCGGCCTTTAGGCCTTCTGGGAACCTGTTCCGGAATAACCGGTCCGGGAACAAGTTGGCATATTGAGGTATATGGAATAGAAATGTATTTTAAGGAATTATTCCAAAGGTTTTAAAAGTCTTTTCCAGAAATTTACTTGATATTCCCAAATAGTGTCTCCGTACCGAACCCCGGAAACCCGGATTTACGGGAACCAGATGAATCCAAACGGACGTTGCTGCCAATTTCCATAAAGCAGATGAGTTTCTAAGTCTAAAGGTTAAAACAAAACAAAAATCAGCCAATATTTGCCAGAGTGACAATCATTTGAATTTGGTGGGTACCCGTGTACCCTGTCGGCCTGATTTACCGGTGTTTGGCACACAACTGCTAGTTGGCGTTTAAATGGCTATACAATCCAAAGCTGGAGAGAAGTGTAGTATTTGAAATTTTGACAACAATTTAATTTAGTATATTGTAGATTGTTTTTTTACCTTATTTGAAGAAAGACCGAAGACTGCAACTCTCTAGCGCTTAATTTAGAAAAGATAGACTGCAGCGCCATCTCTGTGGCATAATGTGGAACTAATATGATTATGTCAAAAGACGACGAATGACATACTGAGATATTTTGCGGAAGACAAAAACTCTCTATAACTACTCTGGACTGCTTTGCTCACACATTGAATTAACAACCTCTATCCATTTGTAGCAGATTCCCTGTAGCCAATGTTACTGGAACCATGTTTTTCCACCACCAATACATTTTTATGACCATATCCTTTCAATATGAATATGAAAAATAATTTTTATTTCCTTGACTTTTTTACGTCGTTTTTTGAAATACGCGGTTTTTTTTACGTCGTTTTTTGAAATAACGCGGTTTTTTTAAGCGGTTTTTTTTACGCGGTACCATTACCGCCGTAAAAAAAAAACTTCAGTGTATTGTTAGAGTGCGATTCCGTATTCGAAGGCGAGCTGAAATAGACCAATGCACAATTTGCTGCAAACTTCAATTTCCTCAACCCGATCCATCGTTTTACCCATCCGCTCTCCAAAACAATCAACCAAAACATGTCGATTGCTACGATCACAAACTCGTCTACTAGCAGGTTATGAGACAAACGTACACGACCAAACTTTTAGTTTGTCATTGATCTTTAGATTGGCAATGTGTATTTCTTATTTCATTACTCTCACGAAAACGATAGCCAAAGCGACTGTGACAACAAACGGGATGCTTCGCTTAGAAACAAACGAATGTAAGAGATAGCCAGCTTCAAGTTAAAATACCGCTGCACTATATCCATGGTCAACATAGAAGAGAGGAAACATGGGCTCTCTCAAAAGCAACAATGATGCCATAGCTGCCGCTCAACAGCGAAGCATTATTTATCGTTGAATACCATTGGACAGCTCCAAAACATATTTTCTATTGCATATGATAAAGCCAGATGATGGACAATATAATCATAAGCAAAGATCAGCCTAAAAACTGGAAGAAGCATGAAATAAATAGTGACTTCAGATCATCTAAATATGAAAGAAATCGAACTCAATGTTCAACATCACATTCTGGTAACAAGCCTAGATGTGAGAAAGACCTGATGAAGACAATCCCTCCGGTACATGCGAACAAATGCAAAATACACAAAGTCAAAATTTGAGCAAACTTCTTCGGCAGGTAGGAAAGTGATGGTTTTCTAGATGATGTATTTAAAATCTTCAAAATGACAGTAATAAAATGATAATCAATCATGATTTATACACCGAATCATAAGCCTGACCGATAGAGGATGGGTTTTTATCAATAAAAGTGAAATTTGGAAAATGTAGGAGCATCAGACCAATTTTCTAACAACTGATTGAAACAGTCACCACTGATTGAGCCGTTCCCTACCCTATATAAAAATGAAGTTCTGTCTGGGTGTCTGTTTGTTTGCCTGAACCTTATAGACTCGAAAACTTTTTTGGCGTTTTTGGAGCCGAAGAAAGCTTTTATGATAGTTCGAGAGCCCTCCCTTCTCTGGACGGGGGGGGGGGCTCCCATACAAATGAAACACAGATTTCTGTATAACTCGAGAACTAATCAAGCAAATGGAACCAAATTTTGCAGGTGGATGTTTTTGAAGGCAAGAAATGTAAATTAGATGTCATTATTTAAGAGACTTTTAGCCGGTGGCTTGGCAAGAAATGTTTCTGTGGTGGTTTGAGACCTCTCCTCCCTTTGGAATGGGGGCTCCCAAACAAATTAAACACAAATCTTTGCGTAACCAATCAAGTAAATGGAGCCAAATTTGGCATGTGGAAGTTTTTGTAGGAGATAAACATTTCTTAAGTGGTTTGAGACCCCCCTTTCGCCTTCTTAAAGGTCGGTTGGGGAGAGGGGGTGAAACACTAATTTCTGCATTACTCGAGAGCTAGCCAAGCAAATGAGACCAAATTTGGCAGGTGGAGATTTTTGAAGGCATAAAATGTTTAACGGTGGTTCGAGACCCCTCCACCTTCTGGAAGAGGGGAGTTCCATTCTAATGAAATAATAATTTTTGCCTAACTCGAGAGATAACCAAGCATATGGAACCATATTGAGCATACGGAGGTTTTTAAAGGGCAAGACATGTTTCTACACGGTCAGCCGTTTCAGTTTTGAGTCGTTTTTGACTCACTTTCGTTAAAAGTTAAGTCATTCAAATTTGAGTAAATGTAACTGGTATTGAAACGTCTACTAATCAAGAACATCGACTCAAATCAGATGGATGTTTTTTACTCTTCTTTTGACGAAAATGATTGAAAACGTCTCAAAACTGAGTTAAAATAGCTGGCCGTGTATGGTGGTTTGAGACCTCCAAGTAAAAATTTTAGTTTTGTTCCAGTCGCATAACACTCCTCCCGGCTTAAAACTACCTTCAAAACTGTTTTGTCCACCAACACCTCCACTATGCATCTTTTAAGCCGAAATGTGTACAAAGTAGCCCATTCTATAGACGGTTGTGAAAACAAATTAATAAAAACTTTATAAAACCATAAAGATTTTGAAAATTTTCTAGTGAAAGATGTTATTACCACTTGAGAACCTTCATAAAACCTGTTGGCTGCCATCAAAATCAGCATAGGGCCAAAAGGCCAGAGCTGTCATACTTCATTGTAATAGCGTGGGTGGTTTTTGTTGTTTTGCTCTGTTCGATTCTTTGGGTTAAGTTAGGGATTTGTTAAGTAGTGAATATTATGCAAGAAAAAAAACCTAGTGGTGTTCCAGAAAATTTTGTTTATAACAAAATATCAGAAACAAATTGCGTTATCATGCTCCAAATCATATGCGCATTAAATATTGGCACGATAAAAGCACTTGTCTCTGAAAGAGGTGGCTCCCAAAAAAATGCAACACAAATTTCTGCGTAACTCAAGAACTAATCAAGCAAATGGAGCTAAATTTAGTATGTGGAGATTTTCGAAGAACATACATACTTCTAAAGTGGTTTGAGATAACTCCAACATCTGAAAGTAGGAGAGGGGGGGGGGGGCGGGGGAGATCTAATTAAACTAATCAAACAAATAAAACCAAATTTGGCAGGTGGAGGTTTTAGAAGGCAGGAATGCCCACGGAAATGCTTTTATGGCGGTTTGAAACCCCTCCGCTTTCTAGAAGGGGGGCGCATATACAAATGAAGCCCAAAGTTTTTTATAACTCGATAAAAAATTAAGTAAATGCAACCAAATTTGGCAGGTTGAGGTTTTTTTGAGGCAAATATGTTTCTATGGTAGTTTAAGACCCCTCCCCTCTTGAAGAGACGGGGCTCTCATACAAATGAAACACAAATTTATGCATAACTCAAGAACAATTCAAACAAATGAAACCACATTTGGCTTGTGGGGGAGGCTGGATTTCTATGTATAGACAAATGAAGTTCTGGCTGTTTGTCTTGCCCTTATAGACTCGGAAACTACTGAATCGATCAGCGGGAAAATTTGTTTGCAGGGGTTTTTGGGGCCGGAAATGGTTCTTATGATTAATTAAGACCCCTCACACCTCTTAAGGGGAAAGGGGGTCTTATGTAAATGAATCACAAATTTCTGCGTAACTCGAGAACTAATCAAGCAAATGGAACCAAAATTTGGCATGTGGGGAGTTTGAAGACAATGATTGTGTGGTGATTTGAAGGCCCTGCCCTTTCAGGAAGGAAGAACCTCCATACAAATGAAACACAAATTTAGGCCGAACATGTTCTGATAGAGGTTTGAACACCTGTTTAGTCGAAAAAAAAAAACTCATTCCAAAAAACAACCATGAACGTGTCAATCTTAAATGTTCATTGATTTGGTTGCAAGCATAGCTGCGCTCGTACCGGGTTCTGCGAGTATCGTTTAAAATAGCAAATAAAAAATAATGAAGAAGTGTTAAAACATAAAAAAGATAATAACGATTTGATTTGTGATTATATGTCTCAATTCGAATTTAAATTATTATACGATACCTAGAAATCCCATGGACGATCTGAAGTTAGATATCGTATGAAGACTAAAATTCCAAAAATTTCGATGTACTGCTCCGTTTCCATGCATCGCAATAATCATTTGTCACTCTCTTCTTGCTCCTGCTCTCTTCGCATCGCTATGATCACGAGCAATACTATATGATATTGTGCATAGGCCATAGGCCGACATAGGCCTTTGCCTAAATTCAGCTCTTCAAAAGCAGAAGCACCGAGACGACGCACCAATTTTACTTTCAGCCAAATTTTCCTACACAAGGTAAGCAATCAAATGACCACGCCAAAATATATTAAATATCCATGACAATATATAACAAGGAAAGGGAGGAACCATGAGGGCACCCAAGTGAAACGATTTGGATAGGGAGCATGGGACTCCCTGTTAACATTTCGTGGAACGAGGGTGGGCTGTTCGACATCATCTATTGGGTTTATTCTGTCAATCGATGGCTCGATTCTAGTGCTATGGGTGTGAACTTGATTTTGGAAGGAGATTCTCTTCCTTATATGCATGGGTTGCTCGTTAGTGTCTCTGCTGACGGACCCGCCAAAATATTTTTGGTCCTTCATACAGGAGCTTGATGATCACAAACAACAAAATAATCCTTGCTACAATAGATGGTAGTGTTTCATCATCATCATCATCATCATCATCGCCATCAGCAGCATATAGGGTTCCATTACATAATCAACTATTTATTAGAATATTTAAAAAAAAATTACAAGATAGTTTGGGGATATATTACACCCAAAATAAAAAAAAAAAAAAAGCATGATTGTTATGCAATTTCGCATGTTTTTGTTTCATTTCTCGCTGTGAATCGTAACTTGGAGACCTAGACTATCGTAACTTCTGGGCAAAAAAGCAACGCAGCAATTCGCTTTGTAAAATTAAACTAATGCGAGAACGAACCGAAGCCATCAGCATGACGGCTCTTGATGGTAACCATTTAGCCTTTTTAACAATTTGAGAGAATCGGAATAGAAACCCTACAGTTGGTTCGCTTGACGAAGCACTTAGGGAACAGAAATGAGCCAGATAGATATATTTTTCCGCCAAGCTGTGCGCAACCTGTCGCTTTCACACACTTGAATGGCTTTGTTTATTTTACAAAACGTTTTGTCGATGAAGAGTTAGAACAAAAATACACAGAAATAAAAGGATTTTTACAAACGCGTAAAATTTCATCTCGATTACTTCCAAGCGTAATGAGGCATAAACAACGAAATTGTTGGCAATCTTTCATGCGCGATACAACAATGTTTGCAATCTTTCATACAATAGGCTAGATTCAGGCGTTATTTGGCTTAAATTTACATGAAATATCCAATTATTCTCTGCCAAATCTAGCATTCTCTTTATGTGCATTAGATTACGCCGAAAACTCAATATTTCTTTTTATCTGTGTAGAACACTTGACGGCGGAATTCCAGCAGGGGCAAATAGCGTTGAGGCATTTTGAGGTATCGAATCATTTATATATAAATGTTGGTGATGATTGAACAAAGACCTTACAACGACAAAATTGTTGCGAGCTATTTGTGTCTGCCAGCCGCTTGCCCACGCTTTCATGACTTCGTTTGTACCATAAAACACTTTGGAGATCAAGCCTTTTCTTGATCATGCGGATTTCTCATTATATGATGTCAAAAACTACTTTTTCTCGTTTGATTATAGCTTAAATTGAATCATTTATATTAAATCTTCTATTAGCTCTAGTTTTCTTGGAATCTTCTAGGTAATCCAAACTATCGTTGGTTTTACAGTTCAGCTTCTCCTACACTTTCCAGTTGCGCAGGACCATCGGGCGACTTGAACCAAGTTTCCACTGGATGCTCTTTCCTATGTCCAGCAAGGCGATGATCTTGCTGGTGCCGAATCTGCCGAATGCTAAATTCCATCGACACAAAGTGTCCCACGATGGTAAATTTCTTCACACCCAGGTGATAGTAAAATACAACGGATATTGCTCACCTACAGGGTGCGGCAGAAAATAATGCGAAAATTTGTTCTATTTCTTTCAAATCCCATTCAAAGTCCTTTTGAACAAATTTATTCAATGTGTCCTTCATTTTTATTAATAACATCCTCGAGCCGACACCGGAAGCCATTCCTTTCGGACGTAGTCTTCAGACATTGACTGCCAAAGGCGTGTTTTGGTTGACTTCAGGGTTTTCACACTAGGGTGTGATGTTTCGCAGGCTCGTGCTTCAACATATGCCCAAATCGAATAATCCGACGGATTAAGATCTAGACTGCTAGGGGGCCACAAATCCTTCGGCCAAAACTTCCTGTTATCGTTCAACCATTGTTGCTAATGGACGATGTACGGCCTCGACGGCCTTCCCCAGCAGCACTTGGTCCTGGAAAAGTACCGATATACAATTCGGCATTGATGTTAACTCCAGCATCAACTAAAACAGGCGACATTTTCAAACCGTTGGACCAAGCCAACAAGCCAAAGCCGGATGTTTGGTTTAATATTTGAATTTCATTTTTTTCGGATCGTTCTCCATTTTCTGCGGTGAAATGAACCGGTCCGTGCGGCTGTTAGCCTTAGCATCGATGCTGAGCTTTCGTTGGAGAACAGGATTATAATTTTTCCTTTTCAACAATGCAAGCAATCTTTGGAACGAGTCACTCAGTTCTTAACCGGTCCGTAATCAGTGGCGTTTCACTCTGGCTCTGGAAGATGCATGCAGGTCTTCCTTGATGATTCTCCGCATGGATTTCTCCGAAATATTGGTTTCCTTTGCAAGTTTTCTTATGGAACTCACCGGGTTGCGAGCATTTTTTGCAAGGACCGATTTGATCACGTTCGTCGAGCGTGCAAACGCGGACGTCCGCTTCCCGGCTTCCCCTTCTTAGGACCATCCTGCAGGGACTTTTTTATGCGGTAAATTGTTGCCAATCTGGTGATCACTTCTGGTGATCACTTCTTTCGCGAACATTTTGACGAATTTGCAATAAAAAAAATAGAATGTTTAGATAAACAAATACACTTTCGACAGAATTTAGTCACTAGCTACACGAATCAACCCAAAACTCATGTTTGAACATGTTCGCATTATTTCCTGCCGCACCTTGTACCTACGATGATCCTTCAAAACACATTATCTAACAACCGCAACAACACATCCCTAAATAACAAAGTTCTTGGTAGAAAACAACCTGATTAGATTATAAACCACACGCTCGAGCGTCGCATTCTCCGTGACTTCACGGTATGAATTTCACGTTTCAATGTCATAATTCCATTATTATTGCCTGATAATTGAATAATCGATGGCAGAAATTTGGCATATCCTCCTCCGCAGCGCTTCCATGCCTTCGGACAAATTTAATATCTGATTCCCGGTACTCTGCGACCATGGAAACTGCACGGACAGAATTTATAATGAGCTGTGTTCATATTTGATATTGACACAGGATTATGAAGAGGGTGACTGCGGCAGGTAGGGTATGTTACCCAGCTTTCTAAACAAAGTTTAAATTGATTTGCACTGGGATGTATTGATTGATTCATAATGGAGCTTAAATCGAGCCGTTTCACGTGATTGTGTATGCAAAATGCGAAACCTGGGTGGGTTACAGAGTTTTCCGGTAGAGAGCAAGATGAAAAGGTGTATTTTTTCAGAACAGGATTCCTAAGTGATATGAGAAAAGTTGAAAATAGGAGCACTTTAAAGACGTTAAAAGCACAGGGTAAACGGGCAAAACTATAAATAGCTCTGCAATTACTGTTGTTGAGAAATTTTCGATGGGGAGAACGACGACTCCAACAATGAAACTGAATGTCGTGAACGGCACGCTCAACGCAAATGTTTGCCGCATCCACAGTGCGGATGACACAAATTTCCACCTTATCAACAAACCCCCCCGGATCAGCACCGAGACCCGATCGCTCAGCGACTCCTCAAAGACCCCTTAATTGCATCCCGCGTTGCCATTTCCCCCACAGTTTCCATGGCTCGTTAAAACGCAATATAATTGAATAAATATCGAATTTTTATTGCTCCACTTTAGCCCCAATAAATTAATTGTGATGTATCACCGCACCATCCCGCATGGCAGCGGGCAACACGGGCGACCACCAAAGGGCGTTGATAAATACGTTCATTCATCATTCACCCGCGGGAAACAGCGCCACCAAACGGACATATTGGACAGAGTGTGTCGGGATTTGCTGCCTTTGGGGAGCAAGTAAAATAATCCAAATTATTTCGCCAAACGACCAGAACTCCAGCTCGGTTGCAGTCGCAGTTCTGGCAGTGTACAATTTACGGCGATCTGATGATGCGTCAGCACATTCCGAAGCCCTTCCCCGCAAGCCGACCGACAGCTGGATGATGGAGACGATATTGATGCCTGTCCCTCAAATTGACACAACATTTTCACGCAAATAAAATCAGCACACACACACACACACATTCACGCAATGAAAATATTGAATTTGCTGATGTTTATTTCATTATGGGGAATAATCGTGTGGAATTTGCAAATAAAGACCCCCCCCCCCTTTTTTTGTCGTACCTCGGAGCATCGATAAGCGGTGATAAGCTTTCGCTGTTGAAATGGGCGGAGAGCTTTTGGGTCACGTATCTAATGGATTTTCGGACGCCGAAGCGTTCAATTTTGATCTTTTAATTAATTCGAGTCATGGATGGGATCGATTGAATGTTCGGCTAGAGGGAAAACTCATTACAAATGAGGTAGAAATGAGATAAGGTCGTTGGGTAATTGTATGACATTTGTATGTTGTAAATTAATCGAATGTCTTTCTCAGATAATGTTTAGAGGAGGAGTGTCTTCTCTTACGGGTGTTTACTAAAAAATGAGAGAGATTCCGATACCTTTCTATCTCAACAAAGACCTTGAAGGTTACATTTTTTTTTTAAAAAAAAGGTTTCAAAATTTGAGACGATATTAATTCTTAGCATAGACAGCACAGATAAAAAGAAACGCGGAATTTTATAATCTAATGCACATAAAAGGAATGCTAGATTTGGAAGAAAAAATGGGATATTTAATGTAAATTTAAGCCAGATAACGCCTGAATCAAGCCTGTTGTATGAAGGATTGTAGACATTGTTGTATGGCGCATGAAAGATTGCAAACAAGTTCGTTGTTTAGTCCTCCTCTGACTTGGAATTAAACGAGGGGAAATTTTACGCGGTGTTTAAAATTAATTATTTTTTCATGTGAACGATTCAAATTTTCAACCTTTTTGGATTGTTCGACAGTTCATCCAAAACATCCTCTTCGTTCACAGCAACATTTTCGTGGATATACGTAAGCGCGATAACGTTAACCGTTCTGATCCTGTACCATTTTCAAATGTGACTTCAAATTCATCAAAGACGAAAATGATCTTTAAGCACAGCACCTCACAATTATTGATAGCAGTGTTTGCATGGTAGGAAGCAAACGAACGTTGCATACATTTTGGGCTTCAGCAGAATTCCGTGGTTTTTTCTCCGTGAGAACCAAAAACCAGATAATTCCTTCTTCGTGAATTCCTTTGCTCTGAAGGTCATAAAATTCGGCTAAATGCTGAGCAGATCCAGAACTTTTCGGTGAATCAGGCTGCATCCAGTAGCTGCTGAAAAGGTGACAACTGGTAAAATATTTAGACCTGTTGACACGAACGAGAAGTTTCGAAAAATGATGTTATTGAACGCCTGGATTATATCATTCTGTGATTTACAGCTGATTAACTTCGCATTTTGGCAGAATTCTCCAAAACACTAAAAAAACATTCTTGCAAAACATTATTTCCAGACTCAACTCGATACTTCAGAAGAGACCTAACGTTACCCTCTTCCTTTGTCAAACCTTAATTGTATGTATGTATGTATGTAAAAGATACCACTCATCGTTGCAGGCACAGCCATAAGACAGTGGATCGTCCTCTACGAATGATTTGATCAAGTTCGACATCTGCCTGTATTCAATTTAACACTGTCTGAAGGGCCAAAAACGGATGGGCGGACCCGTAAGCAGAGGCACTTACGCGTAATCCGCGAGATAATGAGAATCTCCTTCCAATGCTAAAATCCTACAACCTAATGTCGAACAAGCCATCAAACGTGAGGACTTCCCAATGAGTGGGTAGAAGAGCTCGCCATCAATTCACGAAATGTTAATGACAGGGAGTTGGCAATTCCACTCTCCCCATCCAAATCGCTTCAATCCGGTGCTCTGATGGTCCCTTCCCAACCCTTTTTATTTGATGTATAATATAGTGATGTTCATATAATATTTTTTTTAGTATTTTTCTTTATAATAATCTTACCTTCCCTGGTCTACCTACTTACCTGTCAATCGGTAGACTTTTCCATTTTTTTTTTAATTTCTTTATTTATTATGCATTGTTATTTGAACATGTGATCACAATTTTAATTTAGCAATTTACGACTGTCGATTATTTATTTGCGGAGATGCCCTGTTCCTCTATCCCACTTTTACCCTGTCGCTGCTATCACATCACATTTAATTTCTTATTTATTTATTTATGTTGCTTCCAATGTTTATACTTCTTTCCCTTATTATTCTCATCGGATGATTCTCCGTCCAAAATTTCGCTCTCTTCATTATTATATACTTCTTTTAATGTTCTTTTCATTTTTTCTCTATCTTTCGAGAGCTCTTCAAAACTGTTTCTATCCGTGTTCTGAAACTTTTGGAAGTCTTGTTCTAACGATTTTTTCCAAGTAATACTAGGTCGGCCTTCTTTCTTCTTTTCAAAATTTAAGTTGTAAGCTAGCTTTAATGGGTGGTTCTTATCCCTGCGTAAGACATGTCCAAAGTAACTGAGGCGACCTACTCTAATTCTTCTATTAATAGTTTTACCATCTAGAAGCTTTCTCGCGTTAAACTTGATATCTCTCTGTCTAGCGCATTGCTGGTATATGCTTCTCAAAATAAGTTTTTCGTAGTTCGCTATTGAAATCCTACTCTTTTTAGTCAAAACTGCTACTTTAGTGCCATATTGTAAGGATGGTGCTATCACGGTTTTATACATTAATTTTCCTAATTCCCAGTTTGGGTTGAACTTCTTGCAAAATTCTACTATAATGTTTGATGACTTAAGAGAGTTTAGACATCTTTGTCTGCAAGTTACTTTCCTGTTAAGTGTAGATGTTAAACAGACTCCTAAATATTTTAAACTATCACATACTTTAAATTTCTTACCGTTAAGAATGATATCATTTGGATGCTTTGCCTTATCATTCGGATATTTAATTAAAACCTGGCTCTTTTTGCAGTTTATCCTAGTCCTACGGTTTTGAGCTGGCTTTCTAGTTCTTTCAGTATCTCTTCCAACTCTGCTTTAGTTTTCGTTATAATTAGGATATCATCCGCAAATACAAGTAACAAGGGAAGCTTTAATTGGTTAATATCCAACAATTTTAATCCTGGAATTTTCAAAACAACTTTGCTCAAAACATCTTGTATTATGTAATTAAACAGCAGAGGTGAAAGAGGGCATCCCTGTTTTATTCCTTTTCCTCTCTTTACTTCTTTGGAAAATTGGTTCTGCCATAGAACTCTTGTAACCTCATCTTTAACACACGATAACACTCTATCAATAAGTCTCGATGGGACTCCAATTTTAGCCAAAACTTCACCTAAACATTGTAATTTAATGTTATCGAACGCATTGCTAATATCTAGAGCTAATATGTAAAGATCCTGACCTGCATTCCAATTCTCTTCCATCAGACGTCTAGCTACGAATATATGATCATCAGTAGATCTTTCTGCCGTGAAAGCTGCTTGATGCAATCCTGGCTCACCTGCATATTTCCTTAGCTGTTGAGCTATCCACTTAGCATAAGTTTTGTAAGCTACGTTACACATAGAGATTCTTCTGAAATGATCTGCTTCCGAAGCTCCTGCTTTCTTGGGAATAGGGATTTGCGTTGTTTTCTTCCATGCGAGAGGTATTTCGTTCCTAATATAGGCTTCCTGTAATATTTCTGCTAATCTTTTTATAGAATTTTGATCCGCGTACTTAATGTACTCCATAAATATTCGATCTGAACCTGGTGATTTCCCATTACTAGTTGCATAAAGTATGTTTTCAATTTCTACTAATGTTGGTAGATTTGGCAATGGTGTAAAATCATGGCTTGTACAAAATTCTATGTCTGGGCCCTCACAAGTTTTGAGAATGTCATCCCAAACTCTAGTACTAATTATTGCTGATTTTTTTCTTCTTTTGCTTGACAAACTGTTTAAGATAATTGTGCGTTTTTCGAATTCTTATACCTGCATCAAAATCTTTTAGGTTCTTGAAAAAATGTCATTATTTCCTTTTCCTTATGATCTTTGACCGCTTGCTGATACTCTTGTCTACGATTTCCAATCCTGTATTTATAATTCTGCATATCTGGATGTTTCTGAGAAACTTTAATCGCATCTCTTAATTTATTTAAAGCCTTTCTTCTACGTGGAGTATTGGGAATTTTCGATACTTTAATGGTTTGATGTGCTGCAATTCTCATTCTTCCTGCTAGCTCTTCATAACATTTATCTATAGTGTCTGTTTTAATGTCTGTTTTAGTAGGCAATTTTGTTAGAGCTTCCTTGTATTTTTTTCTTATTCCTAAATCTCTAAGTAAATCAATATGAACCTTATTTGAAGTATTTTCCTGTATTCTGTTGTTGGCCAATTTATTGAATAACAAACCTACTAATATTAATTTATGATCCGTTTTCATATGCGTCCAGTATCCCTTGATATACCGTATCCGGAAGTTTGTATATTGTAAAATTAACACGTGATCAATCTGGCTACTTTTATCTTTACTTCTCCAAGTTTTGTCTACATCTTTTCCTATCTTAGATGATATATTTTTAAGTTTCGAGAGGTGTAAGAAACACTTGAATAGTACACCGTTCTCATTATCATAGTCATGACCTAACTTTTTTCCTATCCATACTTCATCTTCAGGTTGTTGATCTTTTACTTTCTTTGTCAAACCTTAATTCAACTGAAACTTGCCAGTATCCCGATGGCTCCGTAAAGCTAGTCCACGCCATGCCAGGAACGTTGCCTTGTGTATAATCGGTTGAAGAGCCTCTCTATAGATGAATCCAGGTTTTAAAAAGAACAAGACAACGAGCGGTGATAAATCTGTCAGCTCCCATGTTAAAGTATAGGACGAACATTTCAAAATACTTCTAATAAATTAAAATGAAATTTTAATTAAAAGTGGTTTATTGTATGATGAAAGAAAAATCCAAAACTGAAAAATAGAGACATTATTTTGATTCATTTTTTATTTTATTGAAAATGTCTTAATTGAGTAGCTTAGGATTTTACTTACATCATACAACAAACCGCTTTTAACTAGACTTTTATTTGAATTTTTTAGAAGCATTTTAAAATGTTCGTGCCATACTTTGACATGAGAGCTGAAAGATTTATGACCACTCGGTTCCTTCTACTTCTTTTTTCAACCAGGTTTCGTCCATTCTTCTACTCTTCAGCTCGCCTTCCAACATCGAGAGCCTTACTGATCGACTCAGAAAACGTAGTCATAAACAACCCTGCATTTTCTACATAGGCGTAGCCAGGATTTGAAATAGGGTGGGGCAAGCTTATTTTTTAAAGAGAGAGAGAGAGAGAGAGAAAACTACAGACTTACATTACACAACGGACAACACAACTCCCGGTGGACCAGTAGAATAGTGAAATTTTCAAGTTCCACCGGCTGGAGCGGGAATCGAGCGCTCACTTTGTGCCAATCCGTCTGAAAGACGGGTAGATTATCTTCTCCAGGAACCATGCCAAAATCTAGCGGGTACTGTAATGTGTCAAAATATTCACTTTACAGTTATGTTGGATTTTTGTTTACGATAATAACCGAGTTCGCTAACAGTTTGCAGTGAAAATATTCTTTTCTTGCACAACCCTCTCACCCACACCGAAAATTTCATTTCATTTTTATTCCGATATCAAAGGTAGAACTAACAAATATATTCGTTGTTTTCTTGTACTTTGTACTATTTGTAATTTTCAAAAAGCTAACTTCGTTTTTAGTGCCACACATGTAACTGTCAAAAACACGTGGCATTTGGTTGACACAGAAAGAACATTCGTTTATTGTTCGAAAACAATACAAAGTGCTACGAATATTTCGTTATCAATAAAAAAGGAACGTCTCACGGCTGGTTGCACGAATGACTGACAGATCTTCTATATCAACTCTCAGTATGTAAGGTCTGTATCCACATTAACCCTAACACCTTCAAATCATTGTAATTTATGAAATATTGCACGTCGGAATGAAAAATTTCACTGTGGTATAGCTGAGAGTCTATGATGAAAAAGACTATGGTTGATGTTTACATTTCATGTTTAGTACTAAAGATGGCGACGAAAGACAACAAGTGCGCGAGCGAATTTTGTACGGGCGTACGGCAAATCCGGACTTGTCAATACGGGACCTTGCAAAAACATTGGATTTGCCTAAATCCACTGTTCACGATGTGCTCAAATCATTTTCGGAACGTTTGACGGTGGAGAAGAAACCGAGAAGTGGCAAAAACATCGGACGGATCCTGTTATGGACCGAAAGGTGAAAAGGATATTAACGAAAAACCCAAATCTCTCCATTCGAACGGTGGCTCGTAAAATAGGGATGTCACCTGGTTTTGTCTACAAATCAAAACAACGTTTGGGACTTAAGTCGTATAAAGTAAAAACAGTTCCAAATCGCAACGACAAACAGAACTTGGCAGCAAAATCACGGGCTCGACGTTTGTACTGCCAATATTTGACGAAGTTTTTATGCGTTGTTATGGACGATGAAACTTATGTCCTGGAGGATTTCAAGAAGCTTCCAGGGCTGGCTTTTTATTTTGCTATGGCCAGAAATGCTACAGCTGAGCAATTTAGAACGATGAAGGCATCGACATTTCCCAAAAAATACCTTGTCTGGCAAGCAATTTGCACGTGTGGCAAAAAGAGTAAATCTTTCGTCACTACAGGCACAATCAACAAGGAGATTTATCAGAAGGAGTGTCTGCAGAAGCGATTGCTACCCTTCATCAAAAGTCATAAAGAAAAACCTTTGTTCTGGCCCGATTTGGCATCATGCCACTATGCCAAAACTGTGATGGAGTGGTACCAAGCAAATCAAGTTAACATTGTACCAAAAACCTCAAACCCGCCAAATTGCCCAGAGCTACGACCAATCGAGAGATATTGGGCTCTGATGAAGCGGAAATTTTCTGGAAAGAAGCAAGGAATCAAAGACATCAAACACTTCCAGCAAATTTGGACAAAGACTGCTTCTACGATTTCTGAAGAGTCTGTACAATCCCTAATGGACGGAGTTAAGCGCAAAGTTCGAATATTTTATGCAATTACCGAATAACTATGTTTTGTCTTCACGAATTGTTAAAACACATCCCATGAATCTGAAATAAACAATTACGACGGAAATATAATGCGAAATTTATGTTTTATTCATGTTTTGAGGTGTCCGGATTATTGTGGATACAGACCTTAATTGAAAGAAAAAGCGCAAAAAGCGAGAAGTTGTTCAGAATTTTTATTAATGTTTCGGACTTGAGGTTCAGAGCTGTATTTTTGGGAAGAGCAGTTATTGAATCCATGGTTAATCTCACAAGGCCGTGGTGACTCTTTAGAAGTTACTTGATTAAGGTATGAACATATAACTCTCGATAGCGCTTTAATTTTTATTTTTGGATAAATCAATTATTCCAGCCCTCCCAAGCAGCAACACCAACTTGTATGAGTACAGTTGAAGAGAAGCAGCGATTGGTTGATCTTCACGAAATTTATTTCGCATTTTTCAAAAAGGTGTAATAATAGTTTTTCACCAGATGATAACAATTAAGAATGTCGCATACATTTAACGAGATATTTGTTTCATGTACAAAATCCATGTTTATGAAACGAGTGAAAGCTAAATTACGAAAATAAATTTTCAATGCATATGTTGACAAAACAACACCGTTTGTACTCTACGCGCTCACAACGATTCAATAGAACATATTTTTTTAATGGTTGTTCACATAATAAGTGGTTAGCTATGAACAAACATAAATTTTGAGTTTTGACCGTTTATAGCTTGTGGTCTATGGCCCCTGAAAAAAGAGTTTGCCTCGAGCTTCGACTGTGAAAGGTTGTGTCGATGCTATATAACGAACTATTTTGCTATCGGGCATGGCACGTTTCGTATTGTTTCGGTTATCTATAATTCGCCGGTGTGAGTGATCGAGTGAGCATAGACAAAAAAAAACAGCAAAAATGCTTTTTGCTGCGATGTGATGGTTCGCTGGAGTGGTGGGAATCAAAATTAATTGTGATCCATAACATTGGTTTACCAAGCTTGCCGTACCACCATATCATGGTGCAAGTAAACCACTATCCCATTTTATGAGTGGTTCCAATAGCATTCTAACTGTTGGTATAAATAGGTTGAAATCAGAAATCGGCACAAGTATTAAAATATTTTACTGTGAATTCAGCTTATCGATTACCAAAACCAACCCTGTTGCCATCCAAATCGGTCATCCAACATCCCAGTGATTTCTCGTTGAAGTGCAAAGGCTATCTCGGCTTCCATTAAAACGAGTATCACGTCAACGCATTCCTACCCTTTCCTTATTTGACCTGCATTTGGTCGAGACCGGCGCCGGTTATTGCCTTAGTTTTATGTCACCCATTTTTACACATTGATGATGTTTGCTAGTCCCAAGCATCACCTGTTGGTTCTTTGTGCAATAACAGCTGATCTGGCGGCGACGAAGTAGCAACCTCGGGTGGTCAATATGAAAATCGGATGCTTGTCGTCTCGTCTCGCCTGGACAATATCATAGTATGTGCTCCATTAAAATCTCATGGATACGGAAACAATATTTTGAAATGCTGAATCACACTGTAAAATATGATTAACATATATTGTTCGGACAGTCGAAGAATCTTTACAGCCCTTTTGTCGTGCGGAGGCTTAAAGCTAAAAATATAGGGTTTATTAATTTCAATTTGCATGGTTCACTTCAACTTAGTCTTCTCTTAATGTACTGGCCTACTGTGGAGCAATTTCATTCTAATATTTCTGTACATCTATAAGGTTTATAATTAGTACAAGGAAAATTATAATTAATTCCGGTTGAGTTTACCTTGTAGGTACTGCTTTAATTAAGGTTTAAAGATTTCCATCAAACACCATTATGGTAGGAACCACCGGCTACAAAACAATAGCTCGAATACAAAAGCCTATTATCACGTTTTATTCTGCTACCTACACTCTGTTTCCCTCACATTGACAATCGATCAGCAACGGTGAGTTCGTTAGCTCTCATTAGACCAGTGTTGCCGGAACATATATTCTCAATAATAAGAAATTGCAGTACCGTTAAACGGGAGAAGAGAAGAAAGATAAGAAATTGCAGTACCGTTATCAGCGGGGTAGCATTGGCCAGTTTAGTACATATCATGATTAGTTAAAATAAACATTTACCGTTGATATACTTTCGAACTATAAATTATGTTTCTTAATCAAGTATTATTTGGCTTATAGAAGCTGTAAAATTGGTTTAAATATTTAGTTATTTTTTATAGCCACGAACTGAAAATTTAATTGAGCTTAGCATTTTCAAGTTTCAGCTAGCGAGAAAAAGTAATCAATGCTTGTGTAATAGTTTACATTACAGATAAGAAATACGTTTTATTATTGGATACGTTAGGTAAACTAGGTTTGGTTCTTGATTAGAAAGAAAGGAGTGTTATAAAATTTTCAGTCTTCATCATTTAAATTTTTGTTTGTACCTTCTTGCTACATCTTGTCACAAAATCGAGTCAATTTCACGCTTTTTCATTGAGGCAAAAGAGAAATCTCACAAACATTAAAAATAAACAATAAAAAGAATAAACACACATTAGGAAAGGTCCAATTATGTCACGTGGTAGGGGGGTGGGGAGGAAACGGGACGATCCATACAAAAAAAATTTGAAGGTCCATACAAAAAACGTAACAAGGTGGGGGGGTTGTAAAAAGTCACTTTTTGCGTGAGGTTCCCTTAGGATTCTAAAAATAAAATCAAGAAATAGGGGGGTGAGGGGCAAACCCCTGGCTGCGCCTATGCTTTTTTATACAAAAAGAATTGTACTTTGTGCTTTCGTGGTGACGGAAATCTTCTTTGACATTTTCCACTGCCTATAAGTTTGTTTAACAAGTTTTCCACCTTGAGTACGTTGCTAACCGATTGTTGTGACAAAGAGAGCGCAAATATTTTAGCGCGCAGGCCAGTTCCATTCTTCACGCCATCGAAGATTGAATTTCAAATTTCGAGAATCTGATGGCGGGAATTTGAAAGCTATGTCTGGTTTCCAGGGATTAATTAGTAATTTGAAAATAAGCTAATCACTGATATGCAATGTAAATGACAATTCGGTATTTTTCAGTTGAACCGAATGGTATTACAATTAAAATGTATACCAGCTTACCCACGATAAATCCAAAATTATCACTAACCATTCCACCCGATGTCAACGGTTCTGTGATACCAACATGTCCCGAATTCCGCGACTTTTTCAAGGCTCTTATTGCTGATTTTTGCATCGTTTTCGGTTTTATCGCAGAGGCTTAAAAGCGGTCAATTAATCAGCACAAATCAGCAAAAATTATACTCACTTGTTTCCGATGCCTTCGTAATTGCCGTAAAGAAAGTTCTAATGTCCTAATGGATCCTAACGTTTATGGAATTCACTTGTCACGATTTAGATGAAGAAACACTGTAAAACTACACATTAAACACGGTTTAAACTTGATCGGTACCAAGTAACTTGACAATTCTGCAAAATTCCAAACTGAATGGAGGACAGCGTCGAAACAATGCTTCTTTCATACACAATTGAAATAATTATTTTTACAAGTCTCTCACTGTGAGAGTCCCACTAATCTCTTCGCTCTTCAGTTCTGTTTTGTTTCTTTACACTCCCGCTTTACTTTACTCAATTTTTGAGTACAATTGTATACTATCTCTTTCTCTCACGAAAATGTTACTCAATTTTCGTAACAAGTGGATCTACTCATAAAATTGAGTAGATACACTTGTTACGATAATTGAGTAATATTTTTAGAGAGAAAAAGAGATAGTATACAATTGTACTCAAAAATTGAGTAAAGTGAAGCGAGAGTGCACAGCATACGTACACGGCCAGCTTTTTCAACTCGGTTTTAAGTAGTCACTCAAATTTCAGTAAATGTAACTGGAATTGACAAGTCGACAAAACAAAAACATCCATCTTATTATAGTCGATGCTTTGGATTTGTCGACTTCTCCGTTTATTCAAATTTGAGTGACTCCAGTTTTGACGAAAGTGGCCATGTACGTCTTGTCTCGTATGGACGTTATAAATGCTTATAATAAAGTTTTGTGGACCAATGAATGGTGAACGAAGAATCGCACAAAACGGACTGTATGAAATAATGTTTGGTGTTGCTGCAGATAAAAGGTTTGTCCTACCTGGGAGTGAATATGATGATTTTTTTTTAATAAAAAAACGGGAAAAGAAAAAGAGAGAGCTTACCCATTTATATTTAACAGTGTTGCAAGTTTTGCTTATAAGATTTTAAATTCTATTTTGAAAATATGCGTAGAATAATAGTTAGCCTTCATATTTTTTCTGGCTACCCCCCTTGTTTCGCCACTTTTATCATGTTTAGCATACTGTCGGAACCAACCCGTGTAAAAAACCGTGCTTTTTCCAAAATCCGTTTAAAAAAGCTGTGTTTATTCCGGAATTCATGAAAAAAAAAACGGAATTCAAGAACAAGTTGGGAATGTTTTTTTTTCATGCTCCTAGCGCCACATAGCGGAAGAATTCCGAACGAAATGGTCTATCTGTTGAATGTTCTTGACCTTCGGCTTTTTTTTTGCACCGATATTTCAGCACGGTCAATATCGGGTGAAAAAGGGAAATACTCATGTTGGTACGTCAACTTTGACGCCAGCTGTTGTCCAAACCACTGAATGGAAACAGTTCAAATTTCGTTCACATTATTCCCTATGTATTTTTAGGCTTTTGAGAAATTTAAAATATGTTATCTAAATTTTTAACAGAAATACGGATTTTTAGAATTGGTATGTCCAAAAATGACTTTTTTCACATATGTAATGAAAACTTAAAATTTATAAGTCTGATTAACATAAAATTTCGATCACTTCAGGTCTATACATTTTTTATAGTGTGGTGAAAGTTTCAGCTAAAAATATTGATAATTGACAAAGTTACAGTAGGTTGAACATGGCATTTTTTGGAAGCAAAATTTTGCTCGGCTTTTTTTTGCTACTGAGTGTATATAATGTACATAATAGAATATAATATATGTATTTACAAAATGTAACTGAAAACCTCTGAATTGTCACTGCAAAATAAAATTTGGATATGTATTAATATCTGAATTATCCTGGAAAAGCTAAAAAGCAGAGTAGATATTTGATTTGTTTTATCATTTTGAGAATCAACAGACTATTCTATAGGTCGAAGCAAGCAGTTTTAGTAATCGAAGAGCCCAATTCGATGATTTCTGAAATAAATATAATATTTTATTGTAATATCCCTAAACACGTATATTTAAAAATAATCATGTACTACTACTTCAAAAATAGAATTTTAATGAAAATGTTATGCTGAAATGCTGAAAAACAAATTGAGTATAACAAGCATTACATTGCCGGCGTCGGTGGTGTAGTGGTAAGCGTGAATGCTACTGGCACCCCAGTGGGTCTGGGCTCAATCCCAGTCGACGTCGGTGGTTTTTCTGAGGCGAAAAAATCTTGGTCACGTCTTCCTTCGGAAGGGAAGTAAAGCTGTTGGTCCCGGTCATGACTAGTCGTTAGGTAGGGTCCAGGTGGTGGAGTCGTCTTCCTAGGGTCGGTGATTGTCACCATGTGAGGATATAGGCCGACGGAAAATAAATAAGTAAAAAGAAAAAGCATTACATTGTCATGCTGCTCTGTGCCCTGAAATGCAAAAGAAATTTGAAATGCAAAGATGTCGCAAAGTGTGCTGAAATTATTAATTAAATGAGAATATAAAATACACCCTACTTGAACACGATCTTCAGTCGCAGCCACTCACTTTCCTATTGTCAAGTTTACAACGTTACCCATGCTACGCCATCCAGCTTCTCCATGCTAAAATGCTGAAAAAATGTGCAGAAAACTACAGAAGAAAAAATAATTAGTATGATATAACCACAATGGAACTGACTCTTAGCTTCGAATCTTGACAGACAATCCCTACTGAGCCCTTGTGGCACGGCAAGCCGGCCAGTTCAGCGCAAGGGAAAGGAATTTGACTTATTAATAAAAACTTTGATCGACTCATAAACATAACTGTTTGAACAAATTTTGATCGGAACGCATAATACGAAGTTTGACTACATTCAATGAATATAACTAAAACAGCATTAGCAGTGGCCAGTTCTTAAATTTGTAAATATGTTTCGCTCATGATTTATTGAACAAAAGATCGCTGTTACCATCTTTTCGGTTTAGTGTATCAAGTCAGCCAGTACATATATAAATCAAAGCATTCTTTTATTGCTCATGAAGTCCTGCAGAGATCCAACTCCAAATTTCCTAATCATAAATCGAAACCAGCTCCGTTCAGCCAGCAGTTCATCTCGTGCTCATCTACATTTTTGCATTTATCTTCGCATCATTTATCATGTCCCGCATAGCAGCGCAGCTTCACAACCAACAGTACCCCTTTCTCATATTATTTTTTTAAAGAAAACTTCGCCTCGCAAGAACTAATAATTCTAAGGAAAGCGTCACATTCTGTTCATTGCTCCTCTTCTTGCGCCACATCACTCATCTCGGCTATCAGATCTCGTTGGCTTGGCTGCCTTCCTGCCTAGGCTTATAACAATCCGTTCCTTCATTGGACATGCTGGGCCACGATTCCTGATGCTCTTCGAAAACGAAAAAAAAAACGACAAAAGATCTAAAGAAGACAACGACTACGACAGTCCGATTTCGTGCTGCTCTTCAATGCTGCAAGCTGACCGAGATTAATGATAAAATTAAAGAAATGCCTGTCCTTCTTCTTGTCTCGGACCCTTTCAAAACCCCGGCAGAACGCTTGGGAAAAGGCAGGCAATAAAATTATAACTGTCGTGATCCAGAGTCACGTTTTGTTACACATTAGCATGATGCGCTCTGCTCTCTTCTTGGCTTCGATCTGCGGAGACCAAAAAGTTCTAAAGTACAGCGCAATGATTCGTGGCTGTCGTGGCCCAGGGATGAGCATGATGCTGCGTACCGATTTATATGCAGGTAGGTACCGAGTATCACCGCAATTCGTGATATCATTCAGCGCGAAAAATAAACTCACGTTTTTATCGTCAACCGTAGGAGCTGTAGGACGAAATCGCAGAAGAGTTACACATTTCTTAGAATTTTTAATTATCTTCTCTCCCTCCCCACGGACTTCTGGCAGGGGTCATAAACTCGACTCGAAATTCTTCAAAGTCTCAAAACAAGAGCAATTCGACCGCGTAAAGACCCCATCACGCAGCCCAGCCTTTGACATATGTCGGTTTTATGATAATGACCTCATCACGAACCCACCGGCAAAACTTCTCGAACGACACTTTTATTGAGGTATTATTTCGATGAAAATTGAGCATTTTTCTCCCCATTTAAATGGAAACGATCAAACGAGATGCGGGTGTGCGTGTGCTTCCTTCGCAAGACTGTTGAAGCCAAATCTGCTGCAATAAAACAAAATTCTCAAGTCTCATTTGCATTTAGAACTGCCATCAAGTTGCTCCGCGATGCGACGGATGGGGCTCGGTGTTGATGGTCAACCGCGACTGGGGAGAAATCACACACCGAACTGACTGCTCGTCAAAGCGCCTTCCGTATTCCTCCGCCCCCGCCACACGGTCGAGGTTCAAAGTTTTGCTTCCTGTTGGAGACTTTAATGTGGCCGAGACGATTTGATGGAACGTAAAACAGATTTCTCAGATGTCGGAATTGGACTAATAAACAAGTGACGGGATGGAGGCGCCCTGGGCGACGAGTGCTTCTCGGGGAGGGCTTTTATATTTGTCTTGTTCTGTTTGTCGGAGAAATGGCCGCAGAAATTTTACTCGAACATTCAAAACTGTTAAAGTTTTTTTTGTGGCGAAGATTAGTGGGTGGTAAAAATGGTCGTCAAAATTACTGCGACATACGATTTTCGGACATGTTAAGCTTTTAATTAGGAAGTACATTTTTAGGTACATGTTGCAGGATGCAAACTACTGTGTGGTAAATGTTTGGCAAAATCAATGATTGCTATGAGAATAAGGTAAACTTAGTTAATTACGATGGGAATTCATTGAAATAAAAAAAAATGGTAACAAATTTCAGATTACGTAATTTATTAACGTTGGGTTAATGCCTCCCATAGCTCAGTCTGTGAAGACGCAGCTACAAAGCAAAGCTATGTTGGAGGTGACTGGATTCGATTCCCGGTCTAGTCTAGGAATTTTTCGTTAAGGAAAATTTCTTTACTCCCTGGTCATAGGATATGACTGTCCTTGCCTTTGCCAAACAATCATATTAATGCAAAAATGGTACCTGGCATCAAAAGCTCTCAGTTAATAACTGTGGAAATGCATTAAGGACACTTAGTTGAGAGCAAGCAATAAGCTTGAAATGCTAATTAAGAAGAAGAAGGGAAACGCTCATTTTTGATTCATTTATTTCTATTCTGGGCACTACTATTTTTAAAATTTCGACCATATCGATCACTTAATTTGAGCAGTAATGCATGTAGGAAATCTTTCTGGATCAAAACTCAAATCAAACTGTTATTGATACTGATTGCATCGTTTAATCCTCTTCCTCTCAGTTTTTCTAAAATTGATAAACATATAAGACAAATGCGATGCTAAATCTCGCCGATAGTTTAAACAATAAACAATAAACAATAAACAATAAACAATAAACAATAAACAATAAACAATAAACAATAAACAATAAACAATAAACAATAAACAATAAACAATAAACAATAAACAATAAACAATAAACAATAAACAATAAACAATAAACAATAAACAATAAACAATAAACAATAAACAATAAACAATAAACAATAAACAATAAACAATAAACAATAAACAATAAACAATAAACAATAAACAATAAACAATAAACAATAAACAATAAACAATAAACAATAAACAATAAACAATAAACAATAAACAATAAACAATAAACAATAAACAATAAAACAATAAACAATAAACAATAAACAATAAACAATAAACAATAAACAATAAACAATAAACAATAAACAATAAACAATAAACAATAAACAATAAACAATAAACAATAAACAATAAACAATAAACAATAAACAATAAACAATAAACAATAAACAATAGACAATAAACAATAAACAATAAACAATAAACAATAAACAATAAAACAATAAACAATAAACAATAAACAATAAACAATAAACAATAAACAATAAACAATAAACAATAAACAATAAACAATAAACAATAAACAATAAACAATAAACAATAAACAATAAACAATAAACAATAAACAATAAACAATAAACAATAAACAATAAACAACAATAATCAATAAACAATAAACAATAAACAATAAACAATAAACAATAAACAATAAACAATAAACAATAAACAATAAACAATAAACAATATACAATAAACATTAAACAATATAACAATAATCTATAAACAATAAACAATAAACAATAAACAATAAACAATAAACAATAAACAATAAACAATAAACAATAAACAATAAACAATAAACAATAAACAATAAACAATAAACAATAAACAATAAACAATAAACAATAAACAATAAACAATAAACAATGGACAATAAACAATAAACAATAAACAAATCCCTTAATTAGAAGAACTGAAAAGTATTAAACTCTTAAACAGGAAATAGAAATAGTGGAACATTATAACAGTATATTAGTTAAACAGTTAAACAATAGAACATTTAAACTGAAAAACGATCGAAAAATTAAATCATCAATAAAACAGTTAACAGTGAAAAGGGTCAACATACAAAGAGCCAAATAGTTATACAGTAGGTCATCCAAACAGTATATGGTTAAAAAGTTGAGTAGAAAGACAGTAAAATATTTGAACCGAAAAACATTTAATTAGTAACACATTGAAACAACTAGAAATGAGAAGGAAAATAAGTATTTTCCATTGAAGGACCTTATTTAGAACTTTCAAAAAATCGATTTTTTTTATTTTAATGTAACTGGTAAGTTTATCTAAGAATGTAAACCAAAAGCTTCAAAGTGATACTGAGAATACTGTCGAAGTTATTTCCTGAAAAACCGGCACCAACTTTAGAGCTGGTTTTCTAGGAACTTCTTCTTGAAAGTCGGTAATCACGATTGTGATCGAACCGCTGCACGTAAAAAGCTCAAACTTTCATTTTATAGATAAAGGTCAGCGCAAAAAATTAAAACTCTGAAATTTTCAAAAACTATTTGTTTAAATAATTTTGCAGTCATTTACAACGAAAAAAAGGGTAAAAATCCAACACTTGTTTTTTTTCTGCAAAAAAATGTTGATAATTTTTTATGATTATGAACGTTTGCGAGTTTTAATCTCTGACCATAATTTTTACCTATAAAATGAAGCATGTTTTGTGTGTTTCAGACGGTTTTTCAGTAAATTAGTCGTAATGTCAATCATTAGGACAGTGAGATAGGTTAAAAGGAAAACAATCAAATAGTAAAAAATGCAGAAAAGTGTTATAATATCAAAAACATATAGCCAGTAAAAACTTTAACAGTAAATCTGTAAAAAAAAGTTACACAGTATAAGATTTTAACAATAAAACAGTTAATCAGTGAAACATCTGAAGAGTATAAAAACTAAGCAGCTAAAACGAAAAAAAAAAAACTTTAAAACATTCAAACAGTATATGAATAAATCAGTCAAATAATTCAATAGTAAATCAGTGAACAAAATTGCGTCAAGAAAGAGGATGGCAGCTTAGCAATAAATCTGTAAAACAGTGAAAAATCTAAGCAGTTTAGCAGGTTTACATCAAAACGGTTAAAAATTAGAACAAAATTAAACAGAGAAATAAGGAAACTGGAAGGAATCAATTTAACAGCAGAGCAGCGAAAAAGTAAAACAGTCATATTTTAGAGCAGTAAAACAGTAAATACAATATAAAAGGTGAATAGTGATACAGTTACACAGTTAAACAGTAAATGAATAATTAATTAAATATACAAACAGTTAAACCAAAAACATTCAAACAGTGGAACAGTGATAAGGCAAAATAGTAAACCAGTTAAGGAGTGTATCGAAAAGTAGTTATAAACATTCGATGCGTTATTACGCATAAACTACTGTATATATTTTTAGCGTGTAAGCGCCATTTGCTTTGTTTACATGTCAAAAATGATTATTCGGTTCATTCATTTCCGTTGATAAAGTTGTATTCAAAATGTCGCGAATTGAATTTGAGACTAAAAAGAAAATTCTGCACACTTGGTGCACCGAAAAGGGTGTTACTTACAACCAGATTGCGAAAAGAGTAAATGTTCACCCGGCAAGTGTAAAACGCATCATCGAAAAGTTTGGTAAGGAGTGCTCCCTCAAGGATTTACCAAGAAGTGGCCGGAAACCCGGCTCCAGCAACCCCGATTTGGACCAAAAAGTTGTGGATTATATTCAACGGAACAAATCTGCCTCTACTCGCGATCTAGCCAAGAAGTTCAGGACCAGCATCGGAATGATTCAACGAATCAAGCGCAGGAATGACTTGAAGACGTACAAAAAGCAGAAAGTGCCCAAACAAACTCCGGAACAAAAGTCTCGTGCCAAAACCAGGCTCGAAAGCTGTACAGCTGCATTTTGGACAATGTCGACCAGTGCATTTTGATGGATGACGAAACATACGTTAAAGAAGATTCAAGAACGCTACCGGGGCCGCAGTTTTATACTAAATCTGTTGAGGAACGTGTGCCAACCGCAGAATACGACTGTTGCGATGGAGAAATTCGGTCAGAAGGTGCTCATTTGGCAAGCTATTTGCACATGTGGCTTGCGTTCTTCAATTTTCTATACAAAAGGAACTATAAATGCTGAGATTTATCAAAAGGAATGTTTGAAGAACAGGTTGCTACCATTGTATAGAAAGCACCAGTCCCTCCTCTCTTCTGGCCAGATTTGGCATCGGCACATTACGCCAAATCCACTCTACAGTGGCTGACGGAGAATAACATCAAGTTCGTAGAAAAAGACATCAACCCACCAAACTGTCCCCAGTTGCGACCGATCGAACGCTATTGGGCAATAGTCAAGCGTATATTTAAGAAGGATGGTACAGTGTCCCAAAACATGACCGATTTTAAGAAAAATTGGGCAGCGGCATCCAGGAAGTGCACAAAGGTCTGTGCAGAATTTGATGGCAGGTGTCAAATCAAAGGTACGGGCATTCTACAGAAATGAACATGATGACTAGTTTTTCCGTTTGGATCTTTTGTAAACATGTTAAGCTATAATAAACTGAAATAGTATGTTAATTTTAACCATGTTTTCATGCCTATTTTATTATTTGGAAGTTTATAACTACTTTTCGATACACTCCTTAAAACAGTAAATACAATATAAAAGGTGAATAGTGATACAGTTAAACAGTTAAAAAGTAAATGAATAATTAATTAAATATACAAACAGTTAAACAAAAAACATTCAAACAGTGGAACATTCAGACAAAATAGTAAAACAGTTAATTAGTGTAACAGGTTATCAGAAAACTGAAAAAAAAGGAAAATTATACAACAAAAAATAATAAATTAGGAATACAGTAAAACAAAAAAAAACAGTTTAACAGTTAGTAAGCCAAACAATAAAACATTAAGACAGTGAGATAATTCAACAGTTAACAATCAAATAATATAAAATGCAGGAAAGCAATATGAAATCAAAACATTATGCAAGTAAAAAAATATAGCAGGTGAACAGTTACACAGTGAAAGATTCAAAAAATAAAACAGTTGAGCAGTAAAAAATCTGAACAGTGTAAAAATTAAAAAGCAAAACAGAAAACGAATAAAACATTATAACAGTCAATTGATAGAGCAATCCAATAATAAAATATTTAGGCAGCAAACCAGTGAGCAGAGAAAGAGGATGACAGTTAAACAAAAAATCAGTAAAACAGTGAAGAATCTGAGCAAGTAAATAGTATTACATTAGAAGGTTTCGATAGTAGATCAGGGAGAAATTAAAACAGAGAATTAAGGAAACTGCAAATCAGACGTTAAATATCGGACACTTTTCTTTCAGGGAAGATTTTTAATTATTTCATGTATCGCTGAAACGTTACACTTGCATAGCCGTTGATACTCTCTTACATTATTTCGTAATAGAATATGTTTACGTTCTTGTTACATTCAATAAAATGCCGTCGAATCCAGTCGAAGTACGCCAATGCATTTTGTACGTACGGCAGCAAAATTCGAATTTATCGGTACGCGATCTTTCCTAGAAACTAAAACTACCAAAAATTACCGTGTTTTGTGTTTGTTAATCATTTGACCAGCACTTGACTGTGACTCGGAAGGTTGGAAGTAGAACAAATCGAAATGCTCCCGAGCTCCCCGATCGAAATGGAGAAGAATGTGGTAGCCATTATCGAGAAAAATTCCAATTTTTCTGTTCGAAATGTGGCTCGCAAAGTTGGCAAGTCAAAATCATACGTTCAAAAAGTGAAGCAGGGGTAAGGACTTAAGGCGTGCAAATTATACTGGATGACGAAACTTACCCGAAGACGTTAAATAGCTCCCGGGTCTGGCTTTTTGCAGTGTAATATGAAGTAACGACTTTGCTGAACATTTTCGGGCAAAGAGAATGTCCAAATCCCCAAAGAAGCATTTGATTTGGCAGGCCATATGTAGTTGTGGTAAAAAATCGAAAAATGTCGTGACTACCGGCACTCACAATAAGGATGCGTATGAAAAACATGTCTGCAAAAGCGGTTAACAGAAGCCACAACTCTCCAGCTGTGTTTTGGTCTAAATTGGCCTCTTGTCACTATGCGAAATCCGTCCTAGTATGGCATAAGGTACAAGAGGTTAAATACGTGTCAAAAAACAGCCCATCCACCAAACTGTCCAGAACTTCGCCCAATAGAGAAGTACTGGGCTCTGGTGAAGCGGAAGCTCTCCGAAACTAAAAAGAAAGCAAATGGTACCGATGATTCAAGAGAAGATGGAGAACTGTTACGGCGAGCGTATCTGAGGATACTATACGGAACCTGATGGCAGGTGTACCACGCTTTTGTTATATTTTGTGTATTTATTTTGCAGCTATTACTTTGGTGTCTGAAATTTAACGTGGACAGGCTTTATGTTTAAGTGCACAAAGTTGAATGGCTATGGATTATTTTGATAAGTTACTAGCTGAACCCAGTGCAAGCGCTGCTACGCATGCAACTAAAGAATAAAAAATCAATTAAACTGGCACGTTTGTGGTTGTTTTTCGGAATGAGTGTTTTTCTTGACTTTGGAGGGTTTCAAACTTCGTGTTTCTTTCCCGAGAAATACACATTTTTTAGAAACCTGGATAGTTCTCATGTTCGGTAGAAATTTTTGCTTCATTTGTATCTGTACCTTCCATATGGGAAGAATCATTGCCTTCTAAACCCCCCTTGATTAGATCAGTTATGCGAAAATTTGCGTTTCATTTGTATGATAGCCCTTCCTACCAGAGAGAAGACGGCAGTGATGTCCATATCCTCAGTGTGGTAGAGAGAGATTTTAAATTTTCCACACACTCTTCCTACCTCAACGAGAGCTCTTCTCTCTTGTTTATTTTCACCTCCGTGTTTGCATGCGGGTAGCGCATGTGAGTGGAGAAAGATTGGTTTTATTCACACTACACTCGATCGCTCTAGAGTGAGAAGAAGAGCTCTCAAATTCAGAAAAGCGAATGCAGTTAAATTCCCTGACGCATGCGCCCAAGTGAACTCACTGTCGTGGGCTCTTCTTCTAATATACAGCAGTGATTGCAAATTCGCTTTGGCGCTACATAACAAAGGAAGAAAGAATAATGTTTCTTCCCGATGTTTTAACTTTCAATCGCACCAGCGAATTACAGAAGGAGCACTGGTGCGTCCTCACCCAAGTGTACGCGGCAGTGATCGCAGTCGAGAGCACGTGGGCGAAAACAGATGAGAGCACGTGAGAGCGATCGTTCAAAAGAGAGAGTGATTCACTCACTCCAAGCCATCCCATCACTGGCGCACACTTTCACTCTGTCTATTTATCACCGAATAAAAGAGCACTTTGCTTTATCTGCGGTGCGTTATTGTTGTATCCTCTGTGAAAGGACAAATTTCACGCGCCGGCGTAACATGCCATCTCTGGAGGACGGATCTTAAGCAATCGTAAGTACCTTCTTCAGCCCCAAAAACCCTGCATAAATTTTTTTACGCCAATTGGACCCGTAGTTTCCGAGTCTATAAGGGTCAGACAGACAGACAGAAGTTGATTTTCAGATTTACAGAAATTCTGTCTTCAAAAACCCCCACATGCCAATAGTGGTTGCATGTTTGAATACTTTCGAGTAATGCGAAATTTGTGTTCAGTTTGACCCCCCCCTTCAGGAGGGGGGGCCTTGATCTAACATAGAAACATTTCTTGCCTTCAAAAACTTCCACATGCCAAACTTGGTTCCATTTTCTTGATTAACGTTTGCATTAAAAAAAATGGACTTTTTTTTTCGGATGGTGATATAAACAAGCAAAGACAGATAATTGCTTTTGATGAATTTCCCATGGAAGGTGAATATATAAGCTTCCTTGCAGAAAAATTCTACTCCCTTGCGAGCGGCCTTCCGGCAGTTAATCGAAACATACGCAGCTGGGAGACGTTGGGCGGATTTGCCAACTTGGTTACCACATCGATATTCAGCCGCTCCATCTCTTCAAGTAGTGAGCCGACGCAATATCCCGCCAGAATACCGCATCTTCGCCCTTATGGTATCCGGCAGGTATTTCTTGATGTACGACGCAACTTCCGGCAGCCATTTCGTTCTATAAATTTCCCCGTTCACGGCCAGCCCTAAGCGAAAAAAGAGCGTCTTTGACATCCCCGTCTCGCTGATTGTCAGCCACAGCAGCACCTGCTTGAGGAACTTGGTGTGTTAAATGAACTTCACCTCGGAGCTCACTTCCTTCGTAGGGGAAGTAAAATACAAAGTGCCCTGCCAATCGTTGCCATCCAGGGTGAGATAGGTCTCGTCGTCCATCGATTCGCCGGGAAAATCGAGTTGACCATCTTACTCAGCCGTTGCCGCTGCGTCATTGCCTACAGCTTTGAAACCATTGGACGTGACCTCCGCTTTCTGACATGTATGTTCATGTTCGCCAGGTACTTTTTCACTGTTTGGCCGGTTGAACCGACCTCTCGGCCAAACGCACGCAGCGATGTAGCCACTTTTCCCTCGGTCTTCCTCTTCAGCATCCTTTGGAGCTTCTTGTCGCTCAGGGTCGTCGGCCGTCCGGAACTGGGCTTTCTTTCGATGCTCTGATTGTTGTCTAATAGTGCCAAGATGTTGTAGAAGGAACGGGAGCATCTGACGTCCACAAAGTGCCGCACGATGTCCGTTTTCGACGCGGCGGGGTGCAGGCACACTTCCGAACCGAGTTGCTTCACTGTTTTCGCCGTCACGGTTAGAGTTCGACTGATATAGCTGTCAAATTTTGTCTGCGTACTTATGGGTTACTATGATTGATGTTGCATGGGTAGTTTCGTCAGTGCGGGTGAAGGTAAATCCATGATAAATCGTCATTTTTTGTCAATTTTTTCAAAAACAAATGTTAGCTCTCGAGTTATGGGTTCAGTTTGTATGGGAGCCCCCTTTCCAAAAAACGGAGGGTTCTCAACCCACCATAGAAACATTCCTGCCTTTAAAAGCTTACACATACCAAAATTTGGTTCCATTTGTTTGTTTATTGCTGCGGGTAATGCAGAAATTTATGTGTCATTTGTTTGAGAGCCTCTCGCCTTACAGAGCGGAAAGGGGTCTTAAACTACCATAAGAACCTTTCCCGGCTTCCAAAACACCTGCATAAAGAATTTTCACGCCGATCGGCTCAGTAGTGTCCGAGTTTATAAGGGTCAGACAAACAGACATACAGACAGACAGACAGACTTTTTACATGTATTGAGTTCTGTCTAAGATGACATTTGCCATTGCTAATGATGCTCGACTAACTTTCAATAAAGGCGTATGCATTTTTTAAATTCAAATATCCGTATTTTTGTAACACTTTATTGGATCGAATTGCCGTCCTAGAGAAACTTGTAAAACATTCAATGTCAAAATACAGAAAAAAAAACGTATTGATTTCGTGTTACAAAAAACACACAATGTTAATTTCCTCATATGACCTCCCCCTCGAATTTTCGTCATTTTTTCAAAAGAAAGTTACAGTAATGTGCCTATTCAATAAGCGACCATTTTCGGATGGATGGTTAAAAAAACCGGAAAAAGATATTTGACAAAACAAATTGCATTTTATTCATTAAGAAATTAAACACTTCACAAAAATACTTCTAAACCCTGCCGCAATAAGGCGCGACAGTAAGCCGGTACATTGGCCACAACAGATGAAAAAAAAGAAGCTTGTAGCCATATTCTTCAGTTCCTTGGCCGCCTTTTTGATCAAACCATCCGTCGTTTTGGCCACGAACTTATTTAAATATACTCTTCTCTTCAAATAGGCCCAGAACTTTTCGATTGGGTGGAGCTGGGGCACGGTGGAAGCTAGGACAGGACCTGTCAGCTCAGAGAGAGATGACCTCTTATAAATTTATGATTGCTATGATACGGGGGTCGCTCCAATGTTGCCAGATATGTTTACACAGTAATCCCATTGAAAATAAAGTAACTAAAAAACTTTCTTTTGTCGTTCGGGAAATGAAGCTGCATCAAACTAAACGTTAATTGATAAGGTTTCATTGAATTTCATTGATTCATTGACAAATTCTGCTGTGGGGAGAAAGGCTCAGTATAAGAGCTGTCACTTTTTTGAACATCAGTTTTGCTGGTTGATCAGCAATCTTGGTTTTTCTGTATGTATTGTTGAAATTACGGCACAAAAAAATCAGCAAAACTTTGCTGTTTTCCAGCAATGAAAATTTGGTGTGAGTTTTCACAAACGAAAAAAGTGAAAAAGCAGTGACTACTAGCAACACCACCAAACCAACAACAAACTGCCTGCTTGTAACATAACCCGACGGAGGCGGTAGAGGCGGTTGTCAAAGCGACCAATGAAAAACGGTCTTTTTTGACAGGTTAATGGTCTTGTTTTTGCACTAACAGCTGGCAGGTCCTGTCCTAGCGTGGAAGGGTTGGCATGTAAACGTTCTACTTCGTCGGGAATATCTCTTTGACCAGATGTTTCAGATGTTTCTTGGATTTCGCTTGGTTCTCCGACACGGCTGGCTTGAACTGAAGCTTCCGCATGTGGATATCGATTTTGGCGAAATACTTCTTGACCACCTTGCCATCCGTCTTCCGTTTGTGCTTCTTTTGAATCTTCCGGTCGTTTAAAACGTTTAGACGGCCAGAACCAGGCTTCCGCTCGATGGAATCTCCCTTCTGCAGAAGTGCCAGAATCTTGTAGATCTTTGCGCGACCGTGTCCGGCCGACACGAAGTGGGCCACGATGTTCGACTTTTTTAGGTCCGGATTGAGCAAGCGGTACGAACAAATCATAGATTGAAGTTGGTTCATTGTTCTCACCACACATAGCTGCCGTAAACAAACTGATGGAGCTGTCAAACTTGCGCAGTATATAGCAAACTAGTATAAACATATTGACTACTGATCAGTGGACTGACCACCAGGTGGCAGAGTAATCGTATAAAAAATTCACGTGGTGTTGTCCAACTCCCAAGCGAGCTATTAAAATACAGTGATGAAGCACTGGAGAGAGCGCTACACTGGGCTATAACCAATATTTGGGTCGAAGAGCATTTACGGGAGGATTAGATGGACGTGCCCATTGATCATCTTTTCATCGATTTCAAATCAGTTAACGAAACAATTGATCATGGCAATGGCAGATCATGCACGAATATGGATTTCCAGAAGAGCTGACGCGGATGGCCAAAGCAACGATGGATCCAGTGATGTGTGTCGTCCAAGTCTCAGAGACACGCTCGAGTCTCTTCGAATCTTGCAAAAGGTTAAGGCAAGGAGAGGGATTGTCGTGTTTGCCATATAACATTGCATTGGAAGGTGTACTTTGAGAGCGAGGAAAGACGCGAGTGGCATGATAAGCAAAGCACGTACAGTACTGGACAAAATAAAGTACGCAACCTGATGTAATTTAATTCAAATCGCTATAACTTTTTCGGCATTAGATATTCACTTTATATGGATAATAAAGAGTATTTTTAATTCATAATATTAATACCACATCATTACATCTTTATATTGCATATATGTTAAATAGTTTGATAAAATGCCAGCATAAGTCGCTTTCAGCTGGTCAAAATACAGTACACGCTACTACAACCACAACTGTGCATCTTGCCATACAGCGTGTGAATGCCTTCCTACCCCTTGAATCGCATAGAAACGTCAAAAAAAAAACTTTTGTTAGATGATAACGTATCATATTAAGTGCGTTTCAATCCGATAAGATGAAAAAAAAATCATTAGATATCCGCAAACTTATCGTTAAAAACCGTCAAGAGGGCCTGTCAAACAGAGACGTACGAGGATCTCGGAAGTGTGGCAGACAGAACAGGTAGAGGAAAAGAACGGAAGACAACAACCAATGATGATCTCCGAATTGACAACGAAGTGACTTAAATCCAAGGAATCAAGAAAATCAAGGAAAACGTTAACTTGAACATATCCGATCGAACTTCATGAAACAGGATACAAAAACAGCTTTGCCCAACGTCGACCTTCGATTCGCAAAGTTAACAGCTTTGTTTGTTTTGATGTGGGCATTTATTTTAGACTTATTATGACTCCTGTTGGATCAAACGTCTTAACTTTGCCCAAAAGTACATCAACTAGCCATCAGACTTCTATAAACAGGGCACGAGTCTGTACAAAACCTGGATTTTCGTCCATTGCAAATAAAAATGTTCAAAAAACAGTGAAGCACGGAGGTGGCAATATCATGGTGTGGGGGTGCTTTGCATGAACTGGGATTGGAAATATTGCCAAAATATATGGAATGATGACTGCCAACTCTTTCATCAGCATTCTAACAAGAAATCTGGAGGAGTCGGCAAGCAAAGCTGGTTTGCAGAATTAGTTAACTTTTCAACAAGATAACGACTCCAAGCAAACCGCTCACAAAATCAATGCCTACTTCCGTGCTTCACGTATCAAACTATTGGAATGGCCACCTCAAAGCCCGGACTTGAATCCTATCGAATATTTGTGATCTATTCTGGATCAAAACGTTGTAAAAGGAGACGTAGCCAACAGTGACAAACTATTCAAAACTCTGGAGAAGGCCTGGATGAATTTAAACCCTCAACACATCCGAAATATCGTCAAAAATATGTCACGACCCCTGCAAGACAATTGAATAGAGGTTGTTTTTTAAATTGAGCGGAGGGCATTGTGAGGGTGTATTTCGAAACAAGCACACAATCTTTTGCCAAGCATTTTTGCCACATGTTAGGTAAAGCAGGCGTCGTATGCCAAAAATAAACCCAAATGAGCGGGAGAAAGTTTCTCTCCCATGTAGGGGATTTGGGAGTGTAAATAGACAGTGCGTTAGAACCATTTGAGCTATCGGTAGTATATGAGCACGACCAAGCGCACATTTTTTTGCCAGTCAAGGTGGTGGATTCGTTCCAGCCTTGACCTACTCCGCATGGGGATGCTTTTCAAAATATTGTGTGTTTTCAAACATTTCATAAACTACACTCACCCCACAATTGTGGATCACCCACAATTTATGAATCACCTGACTTTGAAGGTTAAATTCAAAAGCAAAACTGTCACCTACCTTCAAAAACATATTTTTCTCAATTTGTTTAACTTTTTCCTTAATGATTGCAATGATTTTTATTATAATGCATGTTTTCTTGATTCTGGAATTGACAAAAAAACAGTACGTATCGCTTCTAGTCAGTATCGCTGTTGTATTCGGTGCTCCCATAGTACGCGTGCTCGTGGTCGGTAAGGGGAAAACGAATTTTAATAGCTGCATTGCTATCCTCGGGAAGAAATACTACTACGACAACCATTAAAGGTATAATAAACAATTTTTCAACAAAAACCTAGTTTATTATTATAATAACTTGCAGATTTTCGGGAGAAATACGTGATTCATAAATAATGGGAAGCAAAGCAATGCGTCACAATGTATGAATCAAGTACTTCTCGACATTTCAGATCGAAAAATAAACCAAACCGGAGAAAAAATCACACCGTATAGACGTGTCCAAGTCAAGCTTCATTCTACTGCAGGAATGAAGCCCCGAGGTGTGCATAAGCAATATGATCCGGAAGCCATGGAACGTGCGGTCATTCTGGCTCAAAAATCGAAGAACGTGCGTAGGGCAGCGAAGACGTTTAATGTGCCGAACTCAACACTGCTGCGGCGGATCAGGAATGGACAAGGGAAAAAAACAGGACCAAAAACAACGCTGACTCCGGAAGAAGAGACCCGTATTGAAAACTGGATTCTGTACATGGCCAAAGCGGGCTTCCCCATCAGTGCAACTGATTTAACGCAAACGGTTGAAGAATACGCCAAGAAAATTAGAAAAACACGTCCGATTCCTGCATCATTTCCAAGTAAAGTATTTAACATATTCCTTTTAAATTTAGTTATAAATATAAGTACTTTCCATGTCAAAATTATCGTAGGTAAAAACTGGTGTCAACGGTTCTTGGAAAGACACTCTAACATACAGAGGAAATACGTTACGAACTTGTCGAAAGCTGGAGCCAAAGTTACAGAACAGCATCTTCGAAATTGGTTCTCGGAAGTGGAAGCAACTCTGGCAGAAGAGAACGTCGAATTATCCATTTTCAACCAACCTCAGAGAATCATGAGTTTCAACGAATCAGGTTTCCAGCTAGTCCCAAAAGAATATAAAGCAGTTTGCGGAAAGAATACAGAAAACGCTTATTTTGTGACTAACAATTCCGATAAAGAAGCCTATACTGTGCTTTTCGGTTGCACTGCAGCTGGTGATCTGACACCGCCAATGATACTTTATCCAGGGCAACGGATCAGCAAAGAGATGGTTGAAAATATTCCAGCAGGATGGTCTGTTGGCGTATCGGACGAGGGATGGCAGACTACAAAAACATTCTTCGAATACGTAGTAAACGATCTATACAAGTGGTTAGTTGATAGAGGAACCGAGTTTCCGGTGATCATATTCGTGGACGGCCACAAGAGCCATATCAGCATACAACTAGCTGAGTTTTGCGTGAAGAATCGTCTTATACTGATCTCCCTGTATCCGAATTCTACACGGATTTTGTAACCTTTGGACCAACTTTTTTTTGGGCCGTTCAAGAAAATCTGGTGCAAAGTCCTGAGGCAGCATCTTTTAGCCAACAGTAACACCAGAGTTACAAAGGCTAATTTTGGAAGACTCCTTAAAACCGCTATCGATAGGAGTGCCTCAAAAAGGCATTTAAAATTTGTGGGCTTTCTCCTTGGAATGTCAACGAAATCGACTTCAGCCAATTACCGACGAACGCTGCTCAACCCGAAGCACTGGCAGCTGAAAGTACCAACACTGTATTCACATGCGAACCATTGGAGAATGCGTATTTGATGCAGTTGTTCCAAGTTGAGTTAGGACTACAACAAGAACAGCTCCAAAGATTTGAATTGAATAGAAACAAGGACGCTTGGTACGGACCATTAGAAGAGCTTGCACTCTTCAACTTCTGGAAGATGATAAAGGATAAATCTGAAAGCTTGATGCATACGGAGCCATTGAACCTACACCAAAGCCTCACGCTGGAATTTTTTGTGGATCCAAACGGAGGGTGTAGCGTTGTACAATTTGAGAACTTTGAACATGGCTCCTCCCGTAAGTATTTACAAGAATTATTTTGAGTTGTGTTGATGTTTGAACCATTTTATTATTTACAGTTATCGATTCAACACCAAACGCCCATTGGAGTACGGATTTTACCGTTGATGCTGCTCATGGCGATCCGACAGTAGAACCAAATGGTGCAAATGTTGTATTGATGGCTGCTGAAGAGACAAGCGACACTAAAGGAAGTGCTACATCCAATGGTAAAAACTCTACTCCTGCTGTTCCACGGATCGTTGACCCATTTGAAGATGTCTTGATGTGGCTCAAGGTCAACGAGAATATTGCTAGTACTAAGCGAAGGAGGCAAGAGCACGTACCTTCGGTTGCAACAAGTGGTAGATGGCTGCAGTGGCACAATAAGAAGGAGTCGGAAAAGATACGAGAGGAAATGGAAAAGAAAGCTCGCATTTCCAAGCGGCAGTTGACTAAACAGCAGGATGAAGAGCAGAAGGAACAACAGAAACGAGAAAGGATTGAGAAAAAGAAGCAAAGAGATCAAGAGAAAGAATTGGAGAAGGCAGAAAAGGAAAATGATAGGAAATCAAGAAACGAGAAACAGCTCCAGATGAAGCGTGAAAAACTCCAATGCAAACCAATTGCTAAGAGAAAGAGCAATACACAGCAGCAAATTAAATTAGGATTTTTTGATGTACCTTTTCTAAAAACCTACCTGAAAATATATAAATATATATATACAAGCTGAACCCGGTGCGAGCGCTGCTACGCTTGCAACTAAATGAATGAAAATTAAATAAAACTGGTGCGTTTATTGTTGTTTTAGAAATATGTTTTGTTAAAATATTTTCGGTTGCTAATGTGTCCTTCCCTGGCCCCAAAAACCACTGCATACAAATTTTTACGCCAATTGGTCCAATATTTGTTTCATTTGTGTGAAAGCCCACCCTCTTCCAAAGGAGAAGGGTCTCGAATCACCATAGAAAAAAATCTGCCTCCCATATGCCATATTTGGTTTGATTTACTTGATTGGTGCTCGAGTTGTGCAGAAATGTGTGTTTCATTTGTATAAGAGCCTCCCCTTCTAGAATGGGAAGGGGTCTAAAACTGCGATAGAAACATTTCTTGCCTCCAAAAAACCCCACATGCCAAATTTGGTTCCATTTGCTTGATTAGTTCTTGAGTTTTGCAGAAACTTCTGTTTCATTTGTATTAGAGCCTCCCCTTTCAGAAAGAGGGAGGGTCTCAAACCACTATAGAAACATTTCTTGCTTTTAAAAACTTACGCTTGCCAAATTTGGTCTTTTGCTTGATTAGTTCTCGAGTTATGTCGAAATGAGTGTTTCATTTATATGGGAGCCCCTCTTTCCAGAGAAGGGAGGGGACACTTACTCTCATAAGAATCTTTCCCAGCCCCTTAAACCCCTCCATTCAAAATTTCACGCCAATCGGTTCAAGAGTCTCGGAGTGTATTAGATTCAGACAGACAGACAGAAATTCATTTCTATATACATACTAGCTGAACCCGGTGCGAGCCTTGCAACGCATGCGACTAAATGAATGAAATATTAATAGAACTGGCGCTCTCAGGGTTTTTGTTCTGAATGAATCTGCTTAAAATATTTTCGTTTGCTTGTGTGTGTTATTCAGCAATAAAAAGGTTTGTGTTATTAATTTAACCCTTGGACCGGTAGTTTCTACCGGTTATGCTTTCTGTGTAGAAGCATTTCAACGACAAACGAAGCCGTGCCCTGTCAGTTTGTACGTAATTTTCTCTTTCATAACCTAAGATTAACTTCTTGTGCACTGAGAGTAACTCAACCCTCCTTCACCCTCTCCAGAGGGTAGGCGTCTCGAGCCACCTAAGAAAACAATCCTGCCCAAAAACCCCCACATGCCAAAGTTGGTTCCATTGGAAGATCTCCAATTCCAAGAACTCGAGCTTTGCAGAAATTTGCGTTTCATTTGTATGGAAGTCCTCCCCTTCCAGGCGGGGAAGGAACTTCGAACCATCATAAGAACCTTCTCCGGCCTCAACAACCCCTACATATAAGTTTTCATAACAGTAGGTATGATTCTCATGTTTGGTTGACATTTGTGTCTAATTTTCATGAGAGCCCACCCTTTGAGAGAGGGGAGGAGTCTCAAACCTCCATAGAAACATTTCTTGGTTCCGAAAACCCCCACATCCCCAATTTGGTTCCATTTGCTTAATATGTTCTCGAGTTATGCAGAAATTTGTGTTTCATTGGTGTGGGAGCACCACTTCCAGATGCGAGGAGAGATCATAACGAACCATCGTAAGGAGCCTTCCCGACGAACTCGAAAATCCCTGCACTAAAAATAGTCATACCTGTTGGGATGATTCTCAGGCTTGGCTCAAATTCGTGTTCCATTAGTATGAAAGCCCCTTCTTCCAAAGAGGAGGGGCGTCTCAAACCACCGTAGAAACATTTCTTGCCTACCAAAACCTCCACATGCCATATTTGGTTCCATTTGTTTGATTAGTTCTTGAGTTGTGCAGAAAATAGTTTTTCATTTGCATGGGAGCCCCCCTTTCTAAAGGCGGGAGGGGTGTCGAACTATCATAAGATACTTTCCCGGACCCAAAAACCCCTGCATACAAATTTGCATAGCGGTAGGGATAGTTCTCATATTTCGTTTAAATTTGTGTTTCGTATGTATGGAAGCCCCCCTTTCCAGAGTGAGAAGAGGTCTCAAATTACCATAAAAACATTTTTTGCCTTCAAAAACTCGCCCATGCCAAGTTTGGTTTCATTTGCATGGGGGCCCCCTTTTCTAGAGCCGGGAGGGGTCTTGAAATATCATAAGATGCTCTCCCGGACCCTAAAACCAATGAATACAAATTTGCAAAGCAGTAGGCATAGTTCTCATGTTTGGTTGTAATTTGTGTTTTATTTGTATGAGAGCCCCCATTTTTAGAGGGAAGAGGGGCTTTGAACCACCATAAAAACTTTTCATGCCTTAAAAAACTCGTCCATTCTAAAATTGGTTCCATTTGCTTGATTAGTTCCCGAGTTATGCAGAAAGTTGTGTTTCATTTGGTTGAGAGCCCCCCTCCCCTTCCTCCTTAATATGGCGGAAGAGTCTCAAATTACCATAGAAACATTTTTCTCCTTCAAAAACTTTCACATGCCAAATTTGGTCCATTTCCCTGATTAGTTCTCGAGTTATGCAAGGATTTGCGTTTCATTTGTATGGGATCCCCCCCCCCCCCCTTTCAGAAAGAGGAGGGGTCTCAAATCAACATATAACCATTGTTTGTCTTCAAAAACCACCACATACTAAATTTGGTTACATTTGCTTGATTAGTTCTCGAGTCATGCAGAATATTGTATATCATTTGTATCGGAGCCCCCCCCCCCTTCCCCAATTAGGATGGGGAGGGTTCTCAAGCTACCATAGAAAACTTTTTTTCCTTCAAAAACTCACACATGCTCAATTTGGTTTCTTATGCTTGATTAGTTCTCGAGTTATGTAGAAATTAGTGTTTCATTTGTATGGGAGCCCCCTTTTCCAGTAAAAGGAGGGATCTCAAACAATCATAAGAACCTTCCCCGGCCCCAAAAATCCCTGCATACAAAATTTTACGCCGATCGGTTCAGTAGTTTTCGAGTCTATTAGGTTCAGACAGACAGACAGAAATCCATTTATATATGTATATAGAGATGACAAATCCCGAATCAAATAACTTGGCTAACCACTAAATTAACCGGTAAATCAGTGCACAGTGAATACGTGATTGTAATAATGTTGTGAAAATATTGATAGTTCGGTATATTTCACTGCTCTTAATTCGAACTTTTTCATATTTGATTTATCTTTGGATCTTTAAGCTCCTGAATTTATGATTTTTATTTTAGCATTTTGGATTTTATTATTTTTTATTTATTAAGGTTTTGATACTTCAATTTTCTGAAATTTTTTAATCTTAATTTTTTTTAGATATTTTATTATTTTTATTCTCATATTCTTAGATAGGGGAAATGAAGGCTTTGACGGGTTTACTTCTATTATTGTCAGGGTTTTTTTTAACCGATTGCACTTATATTTTGCCAGAAGATTAACTGAGTGTAAAAGAATGTTGTTGCCGAGTTTCAAAACCTCAAAATCTTTAGATTTTAATATTTTTGAATTTTAGATTTTAAGATTTGAAGGTTAAGATTTTTGGACACGTCAAGCCGGCCAGTTCAGCGCAAGGGTATCCCACTTAGGGCCTGTACATAAACCACTTCGACTCATTTTTGACAAATCTCAACCCCCCAACTTTAATTTGTGCCGAGTTCAAATTACTTTAATGTGCATCTTTGTGCATATATGAATTTATATCATTCACTATCTTTGACTAGTGCTGTATAGCACCCAGGGTTCCGGTAGTTCGGTTGTAGATTTGCTGCATTAATTATGTCCTGTAAGTCCTTTCCGATTGATAGATACAATAGTTTGGCACGATCTGCTAGGTCCAGCAAATGTTGATAACGACACAGCGATTTCAAAATTTTCGATGTAACTCTGCCAGTGTTCCCACAGCTTGTTAGAAGGAATGTCCTTCGGTATCTTAGGGATAAGGTCCCAGCGGATGTTGCTCCCTCTGTCGGTTACGCCACCAGCGAACGGTGGGCCAGAGTCAATGGCGCTACTCTCCGTATTCGTTCCAGCCATCGGGCTAGTATCAATTGCACATCGCTCCGTGAGACTTCTAATCATTGCTTCTAAGTTGCGCAATCGACCATCAACATCTCCAGTCTCGATCGGTGTCAGGTTTTCCGTCCCTACTGTTTCATGAGCCGCTACTTCCAGCTCAGACAAATACCCGAATTCTCGTCATTAACTACTTCCTCTTCACTGTCACTTAAAAAATCATAAGCAGCTGGTGCCAGGACATGTTTACCTCCGTTCGACATGGTCTGAGCCTATCAAAAAAAAAAGAGAACGGAAGTTGGAATTATTTACTTCGACTGGCGGATGGAATCTTTAGTAGTATCTCGAGGCATTGCGAAAAAGCGTTTGGTGCATTTTTTCTTGTACTCTGATAGTCGTTCAGACGCAGATCATAGCACTCAACTTCAAACCGCATTTCAGTGGCCTTCTCTAGATTCTTATAACTACGTGGTATTCTTGTTCATAACAAATCATCCCGGTGGTCTTCCAGACGCACTCTGTGGTATACCTAACCACATTCCATATTCCGGTGGTCTTCCAGACACACCATGTAATGCTACCAATTACACCTGGTGGAACTGGCCGTTGTCCAATTCCATATTAATTTTGTTGATTTCCAAGGAAGACCTGGCAGGACCGCCAAATGTGGGGGTTCGGTTAGCCAGTCACGGTTTGGCTATGTGTCCTTTGGAACAGCAGCTACCTACCTATGCGTCTGCACACGGTGACTGCTGAGAAGGAAAGAGGGCGAGTCGTGTTGGTTGCATCGAGACTTGCGGTTATTCGTAGCGAGCGGTTTTGAATGCGGTAGGATACACGACTGACATCTCTATTCGAGGGGTATTAATACCGCACAGTTTTGATTCGCACCGACTGACGATCACTAAAGTTTCTTCTCGTCGTCTCCAACGTAGAGACCTCGGAGAGAAAACACCGTGAAGCGGTGCGATACTGGTCCCCACCAGTATAATTAATGGTTACCACCATTTTTGGGTTTACATACATTAATTGTTATGTTATTTATTATCCGTGCGAGGAGTAACGATTATGATGTAGAGGGAGTTCCTCTCCCATGTGCGCACCAATAAACAGAGTGCACACAATAGATCGCTAGAATAACTATACAAGCCATCAGTGGTACATGAGCGTCTTTCCATGCGTCAATTTTGCCTGTTGAAGTGGCGGACTTGTTCCGTCGCTACAACCTACCCCGCAGTGGGATGTTAGGCAAAGATTGACGTCCATGGTTCGAGTACCATTGGATACATGCCCTTTCGCTCAATTTGTCACAAAACATCTGTTAATTTTCCTACCTGCCGCACTCTGGCGGAACTTATCAACACTTTCTCTTCACATATTTCATTCTAGCCAAAAACATTAATGTTCACTCTTGGTGCCTCATGGTGATGAGCGAACATCTCCTTCTACATCATTCTTTTTTGTTAAAAAAAATACTCTCAATGCTCAAACGAATCCATATTCCGAAAATTCATATGTAATTGTAGTTTTCGTTCAAAGATATCGGAATTCTATCTCTCATAGTTGCTGGATACTACATCATATTTTGGAAATATGGAAGGTGCGTACTTTATTTTGTCCAGTACTGTATGTAGATATAGATTTGCAATACGTATCTGTAGGGAATCTTTACAACTTTATCGATCATTCGTTGGATGTATAATGATACGTTTTTGACATTTGATTTCAAAATTGTATATACGGTATGGATCACATTGTTATAATTTTTGGATCACTTCCATTTTTAAAATGTCAAAAATGCATTTCTTAATGAACACTCGTTCATAATGTTTTTTTATTCGAAAATATGGTTGCCGACAAAATATTTGAAAATACTGCTGCTTTCGTATTGTCAACAATAACACACAGTTTGAATAATACGATAGCCGAATAAAACCGCGGTTGCTGTCAATAACGTAAGCATTTAAAAAAAACTGGACTGATTTTTTCGATTTTTCATGCGGTTCCCCTGCCATCTGGTGGTGATCTAGTGGTTTGGGGACTTGCCACATTAGGATACCATATAATGCAAAAAAGGAACCTGACATCGAAAGCTCTCAATTAGCAACTGTGAAAGTGTACTTAGAACACTTAACTGAGAGGAAAGCATACGCTAATTGTGACAGCAATCAGCTCCAAATGCTAAGAAAATAGAAGTAGGTAATCGTTAATCTACTCTGCCACGTCAATGTTCCGATGTGCATTATTTATGTTCGACTCAAATAGTAGCTTATCATGTCTTCTTAGTCATTCCAAAAGAGATATTTAATTGAATTCTTAGAGGTGCACTTCCGTTATGAAGTAATCACTTATTTGAATACACTGAAGTGTAGTTAGAAATTTACTCCCAAAGCAACTGAAGTCACGATGCAGCAAACAACCTTCAACTGCAGTTCATACGTCACTGACTCTCAATGGGGGTCTGCAACAATTATTCACTTTCCCTATGCTTCAATTGTTGAGTCCCCACCTGAGAGCACTCTAGCAGGAAGAATCTCCCCCTTCCCCGATTCAACTTTCTTCTGCCCCATTGGCCGAGCGTGCGTTTCCGATTGCAATTATCATGAACAAACACACGCACTCACCGGAAGCACGCTGGTTGACACAATCAATCGTCCAAAATCATCAGTAGGTACCTGCCACCAGGTAGTCAACTTGGTTAACCGGTGAATAAAGCGTCATACACTCACACCTACACAGCCGCACACTTATCAGAAGTTGTGTCCCGAGTGCTCGGTGGCTGCCATCATCATTCACTCACCCATTTGACCTGACGTATAAACCGTAACACCGGTGCTGGCGAGATAGTTCCGCCCGGCTGCCTGTTCTGACGACGTTCCAGTCAACTAAATTAATTCGCCGGATTTCAGGTTGCTTCACATTGCCCCCCTCAAATCATATGGCACCACGTGTTGGGCTCTTCATTCACAGCGAAATATCGACAACGATTTCTATGAGCCAACGCCGCCGACGCGACGACCCAGTTCATGAAAAGTTGATTTTAAAGTTCTCCACCGCGCGTTCTGTTCGCATCCATCAGGGCGCACTTCTCGCACTCGGCAGCAACGGGGCGCGTATTTTATCGGCTATAAAAGTGCGTATCCCATGTTTTGGCACAGCACCACGTTGTCTGTCCATAAATCATACGCATGGCGATGGGAAGAAATGTTTCAAGTCGCAGGAAAGTCTATAAATCATAAAGAAAGGCATAAGGCGTTCGCTAGGGGTTCGGAAAAGGGGTTTTTCGGCGCGCATAAACGCGTGCACTGCACACACACACGCGCGCGAATAACTACTAAAAACGGCGTGAAAGATGTCGATTTAGGCCTTTGGGCACGTTTCGCCGGAGAAGTTTGTATCGTAGCCGTTTTTCATCCGGGTGGGTTACATGATTTAGGTTTTACAGGTCAATTGTTACACGTCGGTGGGGGGGTCGTAAACATTCTAAATCGGATGTGATTGGATGGTATGCTGTATTTCGGCATGAATGGTTCTGCCAGTTATCAGGGAAGATACTGCATTGCAGTAATATTACATTATCTACATGCACGGTGGGGATTCGCTTAGAAACTATGTGGTCGGTTAGCTTTAGATGAGATTTTAAGATTCGGGTGAGTTTCGCTCTAAAACTGTTTGCTCCAGCGATGTTGCCTCGAGATTCCGGAAAGTCGAAATGGAACATTTCCGACTAGAATCTTGATAACGAATTATGGTGGTAACATGCTTTGTCCCATCTGTCCAATGTCCCTCTGCTTTTGTTGCAGCTTTAACGAAATTTTAGCCGCTGCGTTGAAGGCGACATTCTACCTTGCTCTAGTTTAATGAATTTTGTGGACGATTACATTTATTACCTCAAACCTATAAATGTGAAAAGCTATGTGCTACAGTTCTTTCCACAAATCTGTTAGGACGAAATCTTTCCACAAATCTGTTAGAGGAAATCCTCTTTTCTACTTTAATACAGAGACTTTGAGCTCTGAATTGGTTCGTCTCAGACAACTTTTGATATCTAGTTTAACTTTACCGAAGTCACCAATAATTTCTGAATGTGCCGCTTCGCGTGTCTGTATCTATAAAGATTAGGGTGAGTCAAAACTTTGACGATATCAACGTTTCCTAAATGTTTGTGGAATATTTGTCTACTCTAACTATGACACAGTGGTTTGGGTTTTGGCTCCATCTTTCAGATAAGAAACACGAATATAACATAATTTTTTTGAATAATTAATTTATTACCAGGTCAACTTGAAATCGAAAAGTGGCAATTACCATGCTTGAAAGTGAACGAAATGTCTTGAAAACACAAAGATAGCAAACCTTTCCTCGTGTCTTTATGCTGAAAAACTACACTTATTTGAAAACTTAATTTGCACTTGATATTGTTCTTTCCTTGTATTCTCCCATACGCGGGGTAACGATCTGTGATGATGTTGATTTTGAGAAGGAAATAATTTCTCATCACCATGAGGCTCTAGGAGTAGACACCATTTTTTTTTTTGCTAGAACAAAGTTGTGAGGAGAAAGTATTGATAGTTCCGTTAGCTCACGGCAGGCTGTGAAAATTGAATAGAAGTAGTTTGAAATTGAGCGGAGGGCATTTTTGAGGTAGTATTCCGAAACAGGAAACACAGATTTTTGCCAAGCATCCCCATGCGGGGTAGGTCAAGGCGTGATCGAATACACCACCTTGACTGGCAAAAATCTGTGCACTTGATCGTGCTCATATACTACCGATAGCTTTTTTTTTTTAATAGTTCTAACGAACTGTCTACTTTTACTCCCAAATCCCCTACATGGGAGAGAAACTATTCCCGCTCCTTTTGGGTTTATTTTTGGCATACGGGTTTTGGGTTTATTTTTGACATACGAGCATCAAGGTGGTGTATTCGATCACGCCTTGACCTACCCCGCATGGGGATGCTTGGCAAAAATCTGTGTTTCCTGTTTCGGAATACTACCTCAAAATGCCCTCCGCTCAATTTCAAACTATTTCTATTCAATTTTCACAGCCTGCCGTGAGCTAACGGAACTATCAATACTTTCTCTTCACAACTTTGTTCTAGCAAAAAAAAAAAAATGTTGTCTACTCCTAGAGCCTCATGGTGATGAGAAATTATTTCCTTCTCAAAAACAACATCATAACTTAATTTGGTTCTCCCGCATTTCAAAGGGGCAATACGAGTTCGCAAAGTTTGGAAAAATAAATGGGAAGGAGTTTCAAAACTATTGAGTGTAGTATAGCTGAATCGTTTCTCTGAACCACCCTAATATAGATACTGAAGTAACACTCCCCATTTTGGGATTTGCGTCAGATGGCAGTTTACCTATTCGCATTTTTCCTTTATTCATGTTAAGGAATCGGCAAATCTATTAACGGAAGTAAAAAAATGTCTCGTGCTACTGCTTGGCCTAGATCTAGTCGCCATTAGTCTAAACTGCCACATTGATGACCTTTGTATCCTCCCTTAGCTCAGTTTGTTAAGGCGCAGCTACAAAGCAACACCATGCTGAAGGTGACTGGGTTCGATTCCCAGTCTGGCTCTAGGAATTTTTCTTTAAGGGAAATTTCTCGACTCCCTGGGCATATGGTATTGATTCTACCCAATCATACGAATGCAAAAATGGTACCTGTCATCGAAAGCTCTCAGTTAATAACTGTGGAAGTGTATTAAGAACACTAAGTTTAGAGCGAATTGTGAAAGCAAAAAGCTTGAAATGCTAAAGAATAAAGTTAGTGGATCAATACTCCCATTCCCATGATTCCTTCTTTTTTTTCTTCTTCATGAAAAATAGCTGAAAATGTTTTTAAAAGGTTATGGGCTTAACCCAAATAACATTGCCATAACCATCAAGCTTTATTAAGTATTATCAAAGTTTTATAAAAGCCACTAAAAATCAATTTGGTTTCATTATGACACCAAGATGTGCCCATAGGTTTCATATTTTAGCCAGGTTTATAAGAACCTACACAGCTTGCTTACAAGGATCTCAAATTCCTTTTACTACTATCAAAAGGTTTTATTTCTACTATATGAACTCGTAAAAGGCTGTTTTGAAATGCCGTTTTAGGACTCATTTGTATTATCTTATTATGGTCAGCTGCAAAAGTATTTTAAAACTATTTTGCCTCCAGTAAATGCATAAAACGGGAAATTGGCATTGAGGGATGCCGCTGTGGTTAAGCAAAAAGCATGACCAAATAGTTTTATAGTAGTCATTGCGAAGATAAATTGGATTTTTGGAAAAACTGTGATTTTTTTCAATCGCCATATTGAATTATAAAAAGTAAATAAAATGTGGAAAATTATGTGCACCAAATTGTAAATGTAATGCAAATGATAAGATCGGCATTCTTTTGAATAACCTTATTGAATTCCATCAACTTTCAGGAAATTCATGAATAATTTATCAAATTTGTTTTAATTTTGTTTTTGTGGTTGTAATATCCCATAAATTCCGAGGTGCCTCAATATTTGGTTTTACAGTGCTTATATTCACCATAATATTAAATGCACAAAACTGAATTTGTTTTGGATGTTTTGCAATGAAACAAAATTTATCGCAACACTTGAACCTTTTTTCTCGGATCCTATTTACTGCTCAATGAATCAGAAGAGCAGAATCGAACAAAGCAGAATAACAAAAACCGACCACGATATCATCGTAAAGTTTGACAGCTGTGGCTATTGGCTGGTTTTGATGACAGACAATGACAGTTTTATGAAGGTTCTCAAGTGGTCATAACATCTTTCACTAGAACATTTTCAGAATCTTTATTTTTTTTTTTAACAAGTATATTTATTTGTACAGGCTCAATCGAATTAACTTTACAGAGCCAAGTTTTCGTTTTATATTTACATTGAATAAAAAAAAGGTGACTTAAAACTATGTTAAAGGGATAAAACCGATTACTCGCGGTTGTCTCGAGGTTAATAGGATTTACAATTTTTTTGGATGGAAAAATATAAAGAGGGAATTTCAGACAAAGTTGACAAAATTATAGTTTTCTGATACATAGAACTTCAAATTGCAATACAAATTAAGGAATTGAACAATTTTAAATAAAATAAAAAATAGCACACATACATACATAGCAAAGTACACAAAAAATAGCACACATACATACATCTGCCGTAGCTATTCTCGATTGATTGTATCGTAAACTGATTGGAAATCGACGGAAAGATGCACGGGAAATAATGTGTTCTTCTAAACGATAAAAACAGATCATGATTTCATGAATATGTAGTGTTTTCGTGTTATGAATATACACCATGAACAGTATTCATGATATCCTAAACTATTTTCCCGCCGCAATGGAATCATGAATATATCGGGTCAAAATCATGAGCTAAATTCCTGATGCTGAAAACTTTATCAATGAATCTGGCAAATCTACTTTATCGACTCTGAATTAAAACAAAAAAAAATAAATCCACCTTCAGGATTCGAACCGAGTGTTGATGAAGAGTGCTGTGTTAGTACATGGTGGATGTACTGACTACGCTATAGTTATTCTTGAAAAAACTCTTGATTTAATGAAGCTAATAACACAATTTAAGATTAGAGGCAAAACAAGACTTCCTAATTTCATGTCTCGCATCTGTCATTTCAGTCATGAAACCATGAATAAGAGTCACGAATTCATAACATAAGAAGAGAGTTAGTATCATGATTTTTTGTTCATGAAAACAGAAACGGATTTTTTTCCGTGTGGAACCCCTGGTTTTGCCCCACGAACTTTTCTGAAATTGGTGACAGGTGGCTGCACAAAATTTGGGAGAGCAGCTTGTAGGTGGCGCTCAGTAGCGTGGTTGCACGATAGATACAGTAATCCAAGGTTCGGGAAAACCTAAAACAGAGGCCTACACTTGGTTATCGTGAAAAAAGACTGACTTTTGGTCCCACTAAAACCCGGCTCCTTGTGGCACATACGGGACCCTCAACATGACTGCCTACTCCACCCTCAACGTTATCGAGATGAGAAGTCCCTGATGGTGGATCTACACTACTCCGGCGGAAGATCCAGAAAATGAACGGCGGTGAGCAATTTAGCACCCAAATCACACCCAAATACTTCAGCATGCGCTTCGAGGCTATGGAACCCTCGAGCAGGAGATAACACCATATGAATACTTAATTTAATTTTACCTTTAATTTAAAGTTAAGGTATTAGTTATTAAGAGGCAAAATACCTTAACAAAATACCCAAGAATTTGTAAGCAAAGTATCTCTCGAATAGCAAAACTTGTTATTTCGGATACCATTGTGGGAACAATTATACGGTATTATCCTCAGGTATTTTACCTCTTAATCTGAGCTCCTAAATAGTAAGGCCGGCTATCAAGTTATGCGTTCCTGCTTGGGAATCCCTCCGATGACGATTTCTGCTCGCTGTATCGCTTTGTATGTAGTTGCTGCCCCTCAGCCCCTTCCATTTTGTGATGGCTACGACCCCTGCATCCAGTTTTCAATTATGCCGATTGCTTCTGTCTGTCTGTCTGCCTGTTTTTTTTTTCACGGTCTGCCAGAGTGAGGGACTCTGGAACAGAGAAGATGACTCTGAACCCTACTCCTCTAAACTCCACCAAGAGTCTGACGTTTCCTTTATCCCCGGATTTCACTGGAAGTGACTACTTCGGGAGGAGGCTGTGCTCATGCACTTCTCTTGTTGCCAGGCCTAGCTAGTCGCGCTAGTTCGCTGATCTCATCACCATAAAACTTCTGCTGCTGCGCAGTCAGGTTCTAGATGTACTACTCTTCTTGTTGACCAGTTGGATGGCGAGGTCGGTCCAGCGATTCCGGTTGGAGGATTGCTTCCGGTTCCATGGTGCCCTCGACGCTACGGACTACTCAGAATAGTCCTTGACGGTGGATCCATCCTACTCCGACGAAGAGTTCCCCGGCGGTGGAAGTTCTTCCGAAACCGATGCAATCCGAGCAGATGTCATGGTTGGTCCTGTGGTCAGGGTTGACTTCCAGTTCACAGGCACCCTGATGACCAATTGCCGGTTCTCTTCGCGATCTACTCAGACTAGTCCCCGGCAGTGGACTCTAGCCTACTCCGGACGAAGAATTTTCCGACGACGAAAGTTCTCCTGAAACCCGGCCATCGACTCAAAACCTGTACTGCTACGTTACATGGTGCTGCTCCTCTCGCCAACTTCGTTGCAATGCAGACATATTCTCGAACGACTGTTCTGTTCACCGCGCCCCATTTTTCTTCGTCAGCACACATTTTTTGAACAATGTTGTCCACGTTTACGTTGTCACCGACGATGGATCTCATGCTGTTTCGCACGTTCTCGAACCGCGGACATGCGAAGACAACGTGCTCAGGCGTTTCCTCTGCATAACCACACACGGTGCAGGACGGCGATCTCGCGTGGCGAACCTGTTCAGATACTTCTTGAAACAGCCATGACCGGACAGAAACTGCGTCATGTGGAAATTTACATCACCGTGTGGTCATTAATCGCTTCTTACTGCTGCTGATCGCTGAGTTGTTGGGCATGATCCGGAGATAATGCCGAGATTATCTCTGCGGCCCTTTCACATGCGTAGTCTACGTGGCTATTAAAGTTTAGCCGATCATCTATCATTACTCCCAGTCTGACTTCTCACTTAGAGTCGATGATACACTCGCCGACCGAGAGTCTCACATGCTGCCTTGGTTTCCGGTTACTTATCACAGTACCACCTCGGTCTTGTTATGAGCAAACGCCAGTTTCTTCTCACGCATCCAGTCTCCACAGTATCTATCGCTTCCGTGGCGAAAACTTCTACTTCCTCTCGAGATTCGCCGACCACTATTTAGGAGCACAACGTCTGCCTCGCCTGCCTGCCTGCCTGCCTGCCCGTCTGTCTGTTTTTTTTTTTTTTTTTTTTAGACGGGATGGAAAATCTGCAGACAGACTCCTGAAGAACTCAGGGTGTGGGGATGAGGGTGCCAACTCCTCGACCCACTAAAAACCCACCCGTGCCTTAAGCCTTTCTCCCTCCCCGGAACCACCTTTCGGTATTACTTCGAGGAGGGGGCTTTTGTGCTAATTAAGCACCCACTATGTCTAACTACTTAGGTCTTCAGTAGTTAGGTCGCCCTTTCGACCTGCCTTTGGTCGTTTCGCCATTTCGATTGGAGATCGAGGACAATCTGGACCGCGTCCCAGATGTCCCGGTCCTGGCACATCCTCGGGACCAAATTATCCGGAGTCGTGTCGTGACCGCTTACGGCCATCATGCCGGATCTCGCGCCGTCGAAGCGAGGACATGTGAAGAGTACATGTTCCGCGGTTTCCTCTGCTCCCGCGCACTCGGTACATGCGGAGGACTGTGCATGCCCATATTTGTGCAGATATTGTCTAAAGCACCCATGGCCTGACAGAATCTGCGTTAAGTGGAAGTTAACCTCCCCGTGTCGCCTACCGACCCACCCGGATAATTCCGGGATTAGTCGGTAGGTCCACCGACCTTTGGTGGAGTTATTCCATTCCCTTTGCCACTTAACCATTGATGCGGCTCTAGTGGTCTTTCGGATACCTCTTGTTCCCCGTTGCTCGAAGCACTCTGCATCCTCTTTTATGACGATGCCTATCGGCATCATCCCCGCTAGGACACAGACCGCGTCGCGTGATACCGTTCGGTATGCACTAACCACTCTTAGGCACATTAGCCTGTGTGTACTCTCTAGCTTACCTAGGTAGCACTTCATGTTCAAGGCGGTGATCCATGCCGGCCCGCCGTACCTAAGTATGGACAGGGCGACACTGGCCAGGAGTTTACGCTTACTCCCTTGCACCGCCGAGCTATTCGACATCATGCGGGATAATGCCGAGATAGCCACGGAGGCTTTCTTGCAAGCGTAATCGACGTGGCTGGTAAAGGACAGCTTATCGTCGATCATGACCCCAAGATACCTCAAGGACCTCTTCGATTCAATGGTGCGTTGCTCGTACAATCGTAGCGTACCGCTCCGATTTTCGGTTGTTGACAACCGTGACCTCAGTCTTATGGTGAGCTAGCTCCAGCTTTTTGGAGCGCATCCATCTCTCCACAATGCCGATGGAGTGTGAGGCCGTCTGGTTTTGGCCATTACTACCCGATAGGCGTCACCCCACGGGTTCGCATTGGCCCTCTGACACAGGCCCTCGAAGCAGGCTCGCTTGCTGGCCTTTATCTCCCTCTTTAGAGCGGCCTTCGCGGCGACAAGCACCTCTCTGCGCTCGATTCTATCGGCGTCTGACCGCGCTCTTTGCATCCTCCGTCTAGCGTGGAGGCAAGTTCTTCGGAGGTCGGCAATCGACTCTGTCCACCAATACACCGGCGATCTTCCATTCCTCGGTTTGACTTCCCTCGGCATGGTCGCATCGCACGCTCGTGTAAGTGCCATCACAAGTCGTTCGCCGCAAGGTTCCTGGGTTTCGCGTAAAATCCGTTCCCTCTCAAGCGCCTCTTTAAAAGTCTCTACATCAAAGTAGGACGTCCTCCATCTGCGGGCGAATGGAGTGGATGCTACTCCTTCCGCACGCTGCCTTGTATTGTGGACGATACAATAACGAACCGCCAAGTGGTCGCTATGGGTGTAGCCATCATCCACCCTCCAATCATTGAGCAGCCCAGGACTGCTGAAGGTAACGTCGATTATCGATTCCGCTCCATTTCTGTGGTATGTACTCTTGGTACCCACGTTGGCTAGGTCCACGTTGAGCCTAGCCAAGGCCTCCAGAAGAATCTGGCCCCTGGGGTTGGTAAGGCGGCTCCCCCACTCGGTCGCCCAGGCGTTGAAGTCCCCTGCTATTACCAACGGGTATAGGCCAGTTAGCTCACTTGTCATACGGTCGAGCTTGTTTGAAAACAGTTCAATCGACCATCTTGGCGGTGCGTAGCAGCTGCAGAAGAACACTCCATTCACTTTTACAACCGCGAAGCCTTCATTAGTGGAAGACACAACCTCCTGAACCGGGTACTTGCCCGTCGTCCATAATGCCGCCATATTGGACCTGTCCGTGACCCAATTACCGTTGCCGGCTGGGACACGGTATGGGTCGGAAACTATGGCGATATCCGATGCCGACTCGCGAACTGGACTGACACAACAGTTGCTGGGCGGCCTCACAGTGGTTCAGGTTTAGTTGTGTTACCCGCATCATGGTTGGCTCGTTGGTTTACCCTTAGCGGCCGGGCACTTCGCCCCCCCATGACGTGCTTATCGTCCGGTTTCCCGGCACACATCAAGCATTTGGGGGGACTTTGCAGTCCCGCGCCTTGTGGCTTGTGCTGCCACACCTTCTGCACATGTTGCTCCTATCTGGGCCTTTGCATTCCCAGGACATGTGCCCGCTTTCTAGGCATCTCGAAGCATGCCTTCGGCGGCTGGTGTAGGCTAAGTGGGCATATCGACCATCCCACCTTCACCTTCGCCACTTTCAACGCCGCGTCTGCGTCGACTGCCGCTACCCTTATGGTTGCAACCTGGGTCCCAAGTGGACCCTTCCGCAGTCGTATGTCTGCGGTGACAACCTCAACCTTGCACTGCTCCTTAAGTGCAGTGGAGATCTCGTCTACCTCGGTGATCTCATCCAGGTTTTTGCACTGGATCGTCACCTGTGAGACGAGGGCGCGTACCTCCACACCCTCACCTAAGGCCTTTCTTGCCAGGTCTCTGTAAGCCGGGCCCTTCGACTGGGTAGACTTCTTCAGCTCCAGGAGCATCTCGCCGGTGCGGGTACGGCGTATACCCGCACGTCGGCTCCCAGGCCCGCCAAATTAGCGTCCCCGCGCATCGCTTTCAAGACCTCCGAGTACTTAGACGCGTCGGTCTTGACGATGAGGGCCTCACCGCGGTTGCGCTTGCGGGCCACCTGTCGCTTTTCCTTTTCTTTTTCGATCTCTTCCTATTTCGGACCTATTTCCATTGGCCCTCACTGCCGTCCGGGGTCCTCCCTCGTTCTCCTGGTAGCTTCCGTGCTACCTGCGGTTGTTGTATGGGGGCCCTACCGCTCGGGCCCCTTCGGCGCTTGAGACAACTCTCGAGCTGGGATTCGCGCCTTCAGCGCTGGGCTCAGCGCCGGGGCCTCTCTCTTTGCGGCCCGTTAAATCCGGTCGCGAGGATGGACCCTCTGACCCCGCCGCCGCGTTCGCAGCAGGTTCTTTTGCCTGTAGGGTCTGTCTGTCTGTCTGTCTGTCTGTCTGTCTGTCTGTCTGTCTGTCTGTCTGTCTGTCTGTCTGTCTGTCTGTCTGTCTGTCTGTCTGTCTGTCTGTCTGTCTGTCTGTCTGTCTGTCTGTCTGTCTGTCTGTCTGTCTGTCTGTCTGTCTGTCTGTCTGTCTGTCTGTCTGTCTGTCTGTCTGTCTGTCTGTCTGTCTGTCTGTCTGTCTGTCTGTCTGTCTGTCTGTCTGTCTGTCTGTCTGTCTGTCTGTCTGTCTGTCTGTCTGTCTGTCTGTCTGTCTGTCTGTCTGTCTGTCTGTCTGTCTGTCTGTCTGTCTGTCTGTCTGTCTGTCTGTCTGTCTGTCTGTCTGTCTGTCTGTCTGTCTGTCTGTCTGTCTGTCTGTCTGTCTGTCTGTCTGTCTGTCTGTCTGTCTGTCTGTCTGTCTGTCTGTCTGTCTGTCTGTCTGTCTGTCTGTCTGTCTGTCTGTCTGTCTGTCTGTCTGTCTGTCTGTCTGTCTGTCTGTCTGTCTGTCTGTCTGTCTGTCTGTCTGTCTGTCTGTCTGTCTGTCTGTCTGTCTGTCTGTCTGTCTGTCTGTCTGTCTGTCTGTCTGTCTGTCTGTCTGTCTGTCTGTCTGTCTGTCTGTCTGTCTGTCTGTCTGTCTGTCTGTCTGTCTGTCTGTCTGTCTGTCTGTCTGTCTGTCTGTCTGTCTGTCTGTCTGTCTGTCTGTCTGTCTGTCTGTCTGTCTGTCTGTCTGTCTGTCTGTCTGTCTGTCTGTCTGTCTGTCTGTCTGTCTGTCTGTCTGTCTGTCTGTCTGTCTGTCTGTCTGTCTGTCTGTCTGTCTGTCTGTCTGTCTGTCTGTCTGTCTGTCTGTCTGTCTGTCTGTCTGTCTGTCTGTCTGTCTGTCTGTCTGTCTGTCTGTCTGTCTGTCTGTCTGTCTGTCTGTCTGTCTGTCTTGTCTGTCTGTCTGTCTGTCTGTCTGTCTGTCTGTCTGTCTGTCTGTCTGTCTGTCTGTCTGTCTGTCTGTCTGTCTGTCTGTCTGTCTGTCTGTCTGTCTGTCTGTCTGTCTGTCTGTCTGTCTGTCTGTCTGTCTGTCTGTCTGTCTGTCTGTCTGTCTGTCTGTCTGTCTGTCTGTCTGTCTGTCTGTCTGTCTGTCTGTCTGTCTGTCTGTCTGTCTGTCTGTCTGTCTGTCTGTCTGTCTGTCTGTCTGTCTGTCTGTCTGTCTGTCTGTCTGTCTGTCTGTCTGTCTGTCTGTCTGTCTGTCTGTCTGTCTGTCTGTCTGACTACTAATGACTCACCACCAAAAAAATGGCCAAAAATTGCCGATTTTTCACCCACACTGACGAAATACCTTATGCAGCATCAGCCATAGTAGCCCATGAGTTAGCAGACAAAATTGACAGCTCTATCAGTTGAACTCTAACCGTGATGGCAAAAACAGTTAGATCAACTCCGTTCAGAAGTGTGCGCGTTCAAAGAACGGCACCCCGCTGCGTCGAAAACGGACATCGTGCGGCACTTTGTGGACGCTGGATACGCCCGTTTCGGCATCTACAACATCTTGGCACTATTAGACAACAATCAGAGCATCGAAAGAAAGCCCGGTTCCAGACGGCCGACGACCCTGAGCGACAAGAAGCTCCAAAGGATGCTGAAGAGGAAGACCGAGGGAAAGTGGCTACATCGCTGCGTGCGCTTGGCCGAGAGGTTCGGTTCAACCGGCCAAACAGTGAAAAAGTACCTGGCGAACATGAACATACATGTCAGGAAGCGGAAGTCGCGTCCACTGGTTTCGGAGCTGCAGGCAATGACGCAGCGACAGCGGCTGAATAAGATGGTCAACTCGATTTTCCCGGCGAATCGCAACGTGGCGGTGGTGATAGATGACGAGACCTTTCTCACCCTGGATGGCAACGATTGGCAGGGCACTTCGTATTTTACTTCCCCCACGAAGGAAGTGAGCTCCGAGATGAAGTTTATTTCATACACCAAGTTTCCCAAGAAAGTGCTGCTGTGGCTGACCATCAGCGCGAAGGGGATGTCAAAGCTGCTCTTCTTTCGCTCCAGACTAGCTGTGAACAGGGAAATTTATAGTACGAAATGCCTGCCGGAAGTTGCGTTGTTCATCGAGAAATACCCTAAGGGCGAAGAGCGGTTGTTCTGGCCGATCATTGGAGGTGATGGAGCGGCTGAATATCGATGTGGTACCCAAGTCGGTGAACCCACCCAACGTCCCCCAGCTGCGTCCCATCGAAAAATTTCTGGGCCAACCTGAAGCGTATGATCTACTTCAACATATTTGTCGCATAAACTACGAAGGAATTGATAAATAAAACGAAGAAAGAACTCAAAAACATGCCTACACGCATGTTTTCGTCCGCCATGGCGAATGTCCCGGTTAACTGTCGGAAGGCCGCTCGCAAGGGTGTAGAATTTTTTTGCAAGTAAGCTCAAATAATTACCATCCATGGGAAATTTATCAAAAGCAATTATCTTTCTTACTTTTTTTTATCACCATTCAAAAATAGGCTATTTTTTCAATGCAAACGTTAGCTTGGGATATGCGGTTTTGAAGATCGGCGCCAGTTATGTTAGTCTCAATTGCACTTTATTCATAAAAAAAACTTCCGAAAAATCGAATAGCGATGGTTTCGGTTAGGGCTTACCTAAGTAAACTGTCCATTTTATCCGATTCTTCCCTCATACTTGAAAAATTCATATACCATGCGGTTCTGAGGATTGATGCCAGGAATATTACTCTCACTTGCACTGTACTTCTGTAAAAATGTCCGGAGACCATTTCCTAAGGTCAACCCTACTCGAGACCATCACCATTCGGTTTTCCGGACATTTTTACATGAATAAAATGCAAATAAGAGTAATATTTCTGGGGCCAATCTTCAAGACCACATGGTATATGAGTTTATGTATGTATGAGGGGAAATCAGGTAAAATGAACCCCTTCCAGGCATTCCTCCAGTTATCCAGCTTGTACTGCAAATTTGCAGTTAACTTGGGTCCAATGTAGTAGTACCAAGTTTACTTGTTGGGTAATAGTTGTAGTTTGCATCCAAAATGAGGGAGAATAGGCAAAATGGGATACCTCACTCTGGTCAACCCTAAACCAACACCATTCGATTCTCCGCATTTTGTCCCATAAGATAAGTTATTTGTCAGACTTCCTGCGCCGTCTATATTAATGGGATTTGCCTGCTGTGCATAGTTTGAAAAAGTTTTTATATAACAAATTTTGTTTAAGCCAGTGCTACAAATTTATCACACATTTCTGGATTCTCGGTTTCTGAAATGAGCCATTGAAAAACAAGTCAAAGTATGCCTAAGTTAGTGGTGGCATGCTTGCCCTCACCATGAATTTGAAACGCACCTCAAATGTTTCCACATTAATGAGTAAAACGTATGAATTTAATCCCGCTTGATGAAACTCCAATCCGTTTCAAGGGCATGAACCCATCGTGGCGATGGCGATCACCGTTTTGCCTCAAGCTAATTTGACTTAA